>VZRS01007031.1:227415-270520 GCA_013398055.1 Ifrita kowaldi
GCGCCGGGGGTCCCCCGCCGGCCACCAGCCCCGACGACGTGGTGGTGGTGCACGGCCGCAGGACCGCCATCGGCCGCGCCCGCCGCGGCGGCTTCAAGGTACGGGCTGGGGGGTCCCGCAGGTGCCGGGCACCCCCGTTGGGAAAGGGGAACCACCTCTCCTCGCCTCCCCTCCTCGCACACCCCGGTGCTGGATCCCTGCCTGACCCCCAGACACCGCCCCGGAGCTGCTCTGCTGTGGAAGAGTCTAAATCCCGACGTTTTGTGATGGTTTTAATGCTGGGGGGTGCGTGGCCCACGTGTGGCAGCGCCAGTGGCATCCCCCAAAGGAGTCGGGCATTGTGTCGAGAGGTCCCCAGCTCCCATCGCAGCCCGGGGTCCAGCCACACAGTCCGCTGTCACCTGCCCTGTCACACGGAGCAGCCGCTTTTCAAGCGGCGTGTCCCTCATCTGCACAGCTCGGCACGGACCTGCCACCTTTCTGGAACCTGCTTCTCCCTGGGTGGCATCCACAGAGTCCTGGGCAAGAACACGGTGCCAGGATGAACCCAAAGGGTGCTTGTTCCTTGCCATCCATCCAAACAGGTCTCCTCATGCTAGCGGTGCTTCCCCCCAACTGAGGGGTCACCCCAGTTTTTTCACAAAATAAATGGAGGGGCTCCATTTGCTGGGTGTTGTCACATAAATCTCTGTAGCTGTGTGATTTTGAAAGCCCTGCAGAGCAGGTTCCTATAAAACCGAGGTAGGTGAAAAAGCAGCATGTGTGTTACAGTGCCTGAAGGAAACTTGGGGTGAAAACATGCAGGTAATTCTGCTGTGGTAGGCAAACCACGACCACCGTGAGCTGAGAAGTGGAGTAAAGCTGCCTTAGCACCACGTGCCAGCCCTCTGAAGTGGTCTGAGGCTGAACTGGTCACAGGGCACTTACTGGTGTTCACTGGTGGTGCTGATCCCCTGTGCTTTTAGGACACGACACCCGATGAGCTGCTGGCTGCTGTGATGACAGCTGTCCTTCAGGATGTTAACCTCCGTCCTGAGGTACTGGGAGACATCTGTGTGGGTGAGTGACAGCCTCTGCCCAGTGAAGCTCCTGGTCTGGATAGCTGTGTGGGACGGGCTCCTCGTGTCCTGTGGGATACCCACAAGTCTCGTGGGGCTGGAAGGGGTTAGTGTGTAGCATTAGGTTTTCATGCCTGTCCTGTTGGTGGTGGGGCTCTGATCTGGTGCTGGGCAGTACCAAGCTGTGGTGGTGGGAACATCCCTTCAATGCCTGTGAGGGGAATGCAGCCAATTGACTGGAATTGTGTCTTTGCTCTCAGGGAATGTGCTGCAGCCTGGAGCTGGCGCCTTGGTTGCAAGAGTTGCACAGTTTCTAAGGTAAGCTCTCAACCAGACTGAGGTTCTTCCTCTCCTCCTTGGGCCGTGGAGCAGCACAGGGTCAGAGGTTGCAGTGAGGCTCGTGCACTCGCAGGATTTACAGCAAATCACCTTTTGCCTAGAAACTGGACTTTGATCGAGTGCTTAGAGAATGCTGATGGCAGAGGGACAGGGAGGCAGGTGAAGCTGTTTAATTTGTTTGTGCTGCCTGTGTTGGGCCTCTGAAAGGGACGTGATGTTTTGTGGGCTCCCAGCTGCACCTGCTGCCTCTCTGGACTGCAAGGCTGCACTTCTCTCTGCTATGTCTGGTCCCAGAACCCTGGATGGGCTCAGATCTTCCTGGCATTGCCCAGTGTTGGTCCATGGCTTGTACTGAGCTGGATCCCAGATTCCAAATATTTTAGCCAGTTTCTGTTGCTGTTGTTTCCTTCTGTCAGTCACTGCATAGCTACCACTTTAGAGAGGTGAAGGCACAGCCTGCCATAGGAATATTACAGAGCTTTTCAGGGTTTCTGGCCTGGGTCAGAGCTCAGGATCTCCTAGGGAGGGCCCTGCTTACAGAGGACCTTCTGAAGACAGACCCATGGGGAAACAGCACTTGGAGCCACTGGCAAATGAAGTGTGGAAATTATCTTTGAACTTTGCTTTCCCTTGGTGCAGGACCAAATAGATGAAGAAATTGATAAAGTGATCTGCCTGGAACTTGAGGGTTAAAGTTTAATCAAGTGGATTAATGCATTCTTTAGAGCTTTGGGTTGTTGGTGGGTTTCATCACTGAGGCTTTGCCAACACTGTCTTGTTTTCCAGTGGTATTCCAGAGACGGTGCCGTGCTCCAGTGTGAACCGGCAGTGCTCCTCGGGGCTGCAGGCCATTATCAACATAGCTGGTAGGTGTTGTGGGCACTGGCATCAGAGTCAATGCCTGCCCCACCCCAAGGGCTTATTCCTTCTGTTCTCCAGTCTCTCTGAGCAGTAAAACAATGATAGTGTCTTGTGCTGTAGGGAATTTTCAGTGTGATGTTAGTTGAACACTCTTACATCCTTGAGTGGCTGATTTTATCCCTAGAGAAGTAATTTTGTTTTCTGGGGTGAAGTTTCACCATCACCTCCGTATCAGGCAGCTTCCAGAAGGGTCCCTCCAGTTCTCTCTGGCCCCATGTTAGTCCTCAGCCCCATCAGCTCCTTGGCCTGGCTCTCACTCTGGCTGGCAGGAGGGTGAGGAAATGCCCATTTGGCTGTACTGGCTGCTCAGGTGTTTGGAAACTGCAGCTGGGCTGGAAATGCTTTTGCTCCTGATGACAGTAAGAATGTTTATGCACTGCTGTTACAGGTGGCATCCGAAATGGATCGTATGACATTGGCTTGGCCTGTGGGTAAGGAAGTATTTTCATAGTGCTTGCTTAGGCTTCCTGAAGTTAACACTCTGTCCCTCTGCAATAGCTTGCCATAATTAGCTTTTTAGCTAATCTCCAATTAACTAGCCTCTTGAAAGACCACCAGCTCTCTAGAATGAAGAAATTAATGTCCTACCTGTGCTAATGAGTGTTCTGCAGACTTCCAGGATGTGTTCTGTGCTGTCAGACGAGCTGTTCTGTGCTTCAGTCCTAACATCACAAGCAGTGTTTATTTTTTGGAGGATTATGTAAATGTTAGGTTGGTTTGGGGGGGAATACTAGTGACCACATACACAGTGACTTCATAAGAACAAGTGAAAAAAAAGCTATTCAATAATCCTGAGGCTAAAATATTGGGTTTCTCTTTTTTTGTACCTTGATGGCTCTAATCTTTCATTACTTATTACTGCACACAGTTATCCTTTAGTCCTTAGGAAAAGGTTTCTATTTACAACTTCTCAGCACCTGCACACACACATTGAGCAAGATCAGGTGTTGAGAATGTTCTTCCCTTCCCAGACTGCTGCAAAATAAAGAGCTCAGCAGGACAGGTGTGTTCCTCTGCTGTAGGCAGAGCACCTGGTGTGATCAGCCCTTGTGTAATGCTTCTCACACCTTCACTTTAACACACTCCTGTCAAGAAGTTGCTTGTCAGTGTCCACCAAGATGTTGTGCTTGAAGGGACTGACAGCCTTTGCACCCCTGGGTGTGCCAGACACTGGGTTTTGTTGTGGGAAGCTCTCTGGTCTCTGCCCTGCAGGGTCCTCCATGAAGACTTACAATCCATAAGTTAAAACTAGCTTTTGGGAGCTGGGTTTATCCTAGGTCTTACTCTTCCACAGAGTGAAGAGACAGTGGATGACAACACAAAAGACAGTGGCTGGGGTTTCTCTTACTGAAAACCCAGTCCTATGCCTTCCTTCAGGAGCAGATGCAGCTGAAGTCAATGATGGAGTGTCCTATCTTAGAGCTAGTTTAAATTGCTGATAGCACTTACTACAAGCTGCCTTACTTTCTGCTTGCCTTTCATTTTCCAGGAATGGGGTTTTTTGTTATTTATTCTTCATGAGGGTATTTGTGTGGTGCAGAGTAGAATTCAAACCCTCTTCCCATTGTAGGCTTCATAATCTAGACTGACCCTACAAAAGCTCAAGAGTCTTAAGTGATGGCTTTGTATTTCTGCAGTAAATTTGAGTATCTTCAATGTGTTAATTCATTTGTGGGTCAGAGATTGCACCCTCTGGGATCCATGTCTGAAATTCTTTGGGTTGCGAAACACAAATGGTGCAACTCACTGAAATCTCTTTGCCATGGTTTGCTTAATACTTCCCTTTTTCTACTGCCAACCTGTTCTTAAGATCTGAGTGGTATTTTTATGTCTGTTGACAATCTCACTGAAAACTCCAGCCCTTGAACCTTGGGTTTCTCATTATGTTTGAGGACAAATGTGCCAGAATCATAGCAATTCCTTCCTAGCTGGGGAAACACAAGAAATTAACTGCTGACACTGGTATCCTGTGCTAATGAAGCAAGAACCAATTGAATCTCACAATCTGTTTTCATTTCATGATAATTCTTAAATTGATGATTAAAGAGCTTCTGCCTCAGCCAGTTCCTAATTAGCAGCTGCATTTCTGTGGGATAATGGGAAAGCATGTTGTCAGGATACTGAGTTTTGATCAGTCTTAATGGAGCAATTCAAATTTTTCTTGTGTTTAGCGTGGAAACAATGTCCCTCAGAAGTGCAAATAACCCTGGTGATATCAGTTCCAGCATGATGGATAACCCCAAAGCTCGAGATTGCCTTATTCCTATGGGGTAAGAGTTTCACCTTCCCACAGTTTAAGGGTTTCATAGATGCTCTGTCTCCTCAGTAACCATAGTTACAAATCAACCTGAATGTGGTGAGCTTGGAGCCATGTGTGCTGGCATCTGTGGCTGTGGTGGAAGATGAATGATGAGAAATGGGCAGAGATCACCAACTGTGATCAAAGATTTTCTTGTCTTGAGCTCAGTGCTTTGTTGAGCAAGGAGAATGGATTTGAACCTCGTTCTGGTCCTAGATTTGATTCTGGATTAGCTTCTGCCAGCCATTGTAAGTTGAGAATGCAGCAGTTGGCTTTGAGACTAAAGCCATTGCTTGTACCTCATGTGGTCTTAGTAGAAGCAAACTGCAGCTCCATTGGATGTGTCCTTGGATTAATTCTGTGATGTTGTTGTCCCTAGAATAACCTCAGAAAATGTTGCGGAGAAGTTTGGAGTTTCCCGGAAGAAGCAAGATGCCTTTGCCTTGGCTTCCCAACAAAAGTAAATGCTTTTTTTGTTAGTATTTTAGGGGTTTTTTTAATCTTTTAGCTAAGAAATAAGTACAGCTGAAAAACACACTGCTACTTCCTGGTTTAGTGCAGCCTTTGTGTTGCCTTCCAGTCCTTAATAGTGAGCAAAGAAGCTTGAGGGGGTCAGACCGAAATTCAGTGTCTGTGCAGGGTTGTGTGTGAGGAGGGAATGGGAGTCCAGAGCTGTACTGGGATTGTGTGACTGACCTCTCACAAGTATCACTGGGCACACAGACCCTGAACAGTGAGTGCCCTGCTTGTCTCAGCATCCAAAGGTCCCTGCCCGTGGCAGGGGGGGTGGAACTGGATGATCTTTAAGGTGCCTTCCAACCCAAACCATTCTGTGTTTCTATGACACAGCCTCAGGGAGGTTTCTGGAATGAGTGCAGGGTGAGGTATTTTCGTAGTGGCTTTGGCTCAGGATCACTGGAACCTGAACGTGGGAGCAGCAGCAGAAGGAGCCTTTCCCATGAGGGAATAGTTGAGCATGGCTGTTTGTAGAGAACTGCTGAGCTTGTGAGAAGAGTGGCTTGTCCTTGCTGCAGGTGTTTGGCTCTGAGTGAGTCCAATCCTACCTCTGCTAACCTTCCTCTTGGGTTAAATCACTGCCAAAGTCAACTGACCTCAGAATCCATGGGGCTGTACTGGCAGAGCAGGGGCAGGTGATAGGGTGAAGTTTCTACCATCAAAGAGTTAAACTTGCTTTCAGAGCTCTGTTTAAGCATCAGCCCGGTCCAATTATTTATCTAACACAGGAAGCCACTGCACAGGGTAGTTAACCTTTAAATTCCGGCCCTGCTGCTCAGGGAACTTGGCATGCCAGCCTTTCTCACTGCCATGGAACTGATAACCAAAAGGGTATGTGAATGTGATCCTCACGCTCACATGAGGCAAGGGGTGGCTTTCTGGCCTTGGTCTCAGGATATCTGTGGAGTTACTGACCTGTCCTTCAGCACTTTGCTCTAATTGCTTACCTGGGAGCATTGAAGATTTTAATTTTATTGGTAAAAGTGCAAAGGGATGAAGGGGTAAAACAAGCTTTTAGTCTCCAATTTGTATTCTCTGTGAAGGATTTACCTCTGGAAGGTAAATCTTCTAAATCAACTCTGCTTTGAGGGCTTTTAAAATATCTTGTTGATAGGAAAGATTAAATCTACGTGGCTTGAACTAATTCTGGTTTAGTTAATTGTATTCTTCTTGGTCATGGCAGTTACTGCTAGCTCAGGGTTCATTTATTTTCTTACAGTTGTGATGTGACTGTATCCCTGGACAAATAGAACTTCATGTTGGGGGCTGGTGGTGGTCAGTCAGGCACAGAGGTGTTGATGGGAACAGAAAGGGGATCTTGCTCAGAAATGAGCGATCCTGTGACCCAGATTTGGAGACAATGCCCATTTTGTTGATGTAGAGGTAAAAAGTTTGTCTTCCCATGAATGGAAATAAGAATTTGCCTGTTGTCTTGGCTACCACTGAGTGATGATGTACCAAATTCCACCTTAGTTCATTCTCTGTCTAACTGGTTTCCTTCACCTTAGTTCTCCTGCAGTTCACCTCCAAAATATTTTAACCTTTCATGCTCTTTTTTTACCAGAGCAGCAAAAGCTCAGCAGATGGGACTCTTTAAAACCGAGATTGTTCCAGTGAAGACCACTGTTTCAGATAATGATGGCAACAAAAAAACAATCACTGTGCACCAAGATGAAGGGATTAGGCCCTCCACGACACTGGAAGGCTTGGCAAAGCTGAAACCTGCCTTCAAAGAGGATGGAAGCACTACAGCAGGTCAGCTCAGCTGTTACATTTGTGTTGTTCCTCTGGTTTACCTGCCTTTACTAGAACAAAGAGGATGTTAATAGGTCTCTTCCAACAGGGAATGCCAGCCAGGTCAGCGATGGAGCAGCTGCTGTTCTCCTGGCAAAACGCTCCAGGGCAGCACAGCTGAGGCTGCCGGTGCTGGGGGTGCTGAGGTCCTTTGCTGTGGTGGGGGTGCCACCCGACGTGATGGGCATAGGGCCAGCCTATGCCATCCCTGTTGCTGTGGAAAAGGCAGGTGAGAACCTCCTCTCATTCGGGCACTGCATGGCACAAGCAAATCAGACTCCCTGCATGGAGATTTAAGGTTATATTATTCAAGCATGTGCAGCTGTTGGAACAGTGAACTTAAATCTGAAACCTTAAAAGAGGTCCTGCCTCGGGTTGTTGCAACGCTCTTCCCTTGTACTGGTGTGTAAATTGTCATTCACTCACCTTTGAGAAGCTCAGGAGTAAATCCCTGCACAGGCTCAACATGTGGTAGGTGATTGAATGTTCACTTAGTGCTGTTTTCTCTTCTTTATTATGACCAGTGTGTTGGGGGTGGTTTTATGTTTGGTTTTTGATGTTTTTTCTCTTTACAGTTTTGTCATCCTACTTAGGATTTTTTCCACACTCATTGGGTTAAACAGCTCTTGTAGCTGATGAGCTGATTTAGCCTGGCCTGGCTACAGTCACGTGCCCACCTGTAGCTTTATCTTTCACTCTCCAAACACCCTTCTGTCCTTAATCCCTCTACAGAGAAATCACACTTAATCTTAGGAAACTTAGCAGCGTCAGTGACACAATGCCATGAACTGTGATGTTTTGCAGTCTTTAGACACTGCTGTACATAAACTTGTTCAGGTGTAGCTATCCCACATGGAGCTGAGGTTCTTTTTTAGATGGAGTAGAACTGGAATTCATAGAGGGAGGCTGTCAGGCAGTTACTCTCTGATACAGTCATGAGGCAAAAATACCTCCTTTTAACTCCTGACTTTTCTGGCCCATAGGTCTGACTCTGAATGACATTGATATATATGAAATTAATGAAGCCTTTGCAAGCCAGGTGAGTGAGCATCATGTTTGTGTTGCTGCATTGCTTGGCAACTGAGTGTATTTCAGCTTGGTCTCCAGGTTAAGATTTTTAACTTGTTCCACATATTACATCTTCAGCCAAATGTTAATAACATGTGCAGACTATTTTCCTTTTCCTTCAAATAAAAATGAGCAGGGCATTGCTTATACAGCTTAATATTAGAAAAAAAAAAGTCCACTAAATAAGAATGTAGTTTTTGCTGTTGTACCCTCATACCAATTTGCAAGGGCTGTGATTTATTGTCAGGTTGTCTGTCTGAATGTGTGTGGGCTCAGTTTGAGATGAAGTGGACAGTTTTAGCTCACTTCTCTGTGCCTTGGATCAGTTCCACTCCTTTCCACTGAGAAGGATGGTCTAGCTGGAGTCAGGCCTCTGAACTGGAGGAGAGCTGAGAACTAAGGAAGACAAGAGCATCTCCATGAAACCATTGCCTGTGTCTTTCCAGGCTGTGTACTGTGTTGAAAAGCTGGGCATTCCCATGGAGAAGGTGAACCCCCTGGGAGGAGCCATAGCTCTGGGACACCCCCTGGGCTGCACCGGTGCTCGGCAGGTCGTCACTTTGCTCAATGAGCTGAAGCGCAGAGGGAAGAGGTGAGTGCTGAGCATCAGTGCTGGCCTCACACCTGCTGGGTGTGCAGCTACCACGGGCTCAGGGGTAACCACCTTGGCTTAAGCTTTCTCCATCCCTTGGATGGGGTAGCCACCCATTTGGGTGAAGCTTTCTCCATCCCTTGAATGACTTTGAATGTGAATTCCCTGGGCCTCTCCTAGTGACACAGGAGAGCCCCGGACAGCTCAGATTTATAGTATTCTTTATTTTTATTCTTTTTACCTGGCTGATGTAGGCCTGAGCTGTCTCTTCCACGTGTTCTTTCTTTCAGAGCATATGGAGTCGTGTCCATGTGCATTGGAACTGGCATGGGCGCTGCAGCCGTGTTCGAGTACCCAGGGAAGTGAGGTCCAGTGCTGACAGAACAACACCACAGCTCACTCTCTGCCTGCCCTGCTCATAGCAAGTGATTTGCACTGAAATCAAGTGGGTTCTGGGATTTGTTACTAGATCTACAAATTTTAGGCAGAAATTGTGAAGTAGAATTAATGGTATGGCTCTGCTAAGAAGGTGAGGAAATGCAAAACTGGCACCTGGCTTCCTGACATAAGAAATTAGCTCAGCTGAAATTCAGTTACAGGCCCTGGTATGGTGATTACGAATGAATAATTTTAATTTAATTGATCTCTTTATTCTGTGAATATTACCAGAGAGAAGTAGTTCATGGGACAGTGTTTTTGTATGACAAATTGGCAAAAAGAGTCACTCAAAATGAAAACATCAGTCCACATGAAAATATGTTTCCAGCATTTTCTTAAAAAGTTTCACCATTTTGCAAGAAGTTTAAAAGACCTTGTTTTGAAGCAAAGACTTGACATCCTTGCCTTCACAACTGTCTGTCCCAGCCCAGTCAGAAGTTGTCTGTGTCTTAAATTGTCCCTACACTGGAGGAATGGGCTGGAACTCACTGCTGGTGGAGCTGCTCTGAAGCCTCCAGTGGGGGAAAGTGGAAGGACTGGAACGTAATTTCCACAGGAAATGCCTGAACAGAAAGGTTCTGTTGAATTGCTAGATGCCAGGAATTTGGATGTGGCCATTCCTTCTTTTACAATACATGTCTGATTTTAACTTTGTGTGACTCCAAGGCCAATCTTGTGCTTAATCATATTTACTTACCTAACATAAAGCAAATTGCAGCATTATATTTATTGCAAGCATTAAGTGAACATCAGTGACAGCTCAGTCCTTCAGTGCTAATACAAATGTGTCCCATGTTGTGTCTTTTGTCATCCCTTATTTCTTCTTTTGTCTGAACAGGAAGATCACTGAAACTCACCTTGAAAAAGAAATGTACTCATCGCTGGTTTAAATTTGTAACAAACTGAAGTTCTTTGTCCTGACTGTTGTTTTTGCACTTAATAATACAATTGGGTTCTTGCAATACATTTGTTTCCTTTTTATGATGATTGTTAGTTGAAGGTCATGATGAGTTGGAGCTCTTCAATATTTTCACAATCCCATGCTGTAGCCTGTCTCACCCAGCAATCACACAGGCCCGATGTTAGAGCCAAAAAATGGAATTATTTGGAGGGGGTAAAGAGGCCTTAACAAAAGCCTTTTATTTAATAAGAGTGGAAAACTTAACAGACTCAGAAGTGGGAATTGCAGCGACCTTTAGCTAAAATAATACTAAAATAATTTAAAGAGAAGTGTGAGTAAATGGGAACCATGTGGGGGAAAAGAATGAAAAGGAAGAAGGGTTCCTCCCTCCTTTGCTGAAGGGGATGTTCTCAAGGCCCAAGCATGATGAAACACACAGGTTGGTAATTTTCCAAGGAGACCAGGGAAAGTTTGCTCTTCCCCTTTTCATGTAAGGCACTGAGAAAAGAGCCTGGGGAATGCTGGCCTATTCACCAGTTTTTGCTTTTATTATGTGTCCATGTCTATTTTAATGTCAAACAAATAAATGAGGCAACAAAAGCTACTTTAAGGTATGAACAGTCTTCAGCTGTAATTCCAGGCATGCTGGGCTATGCAAAGGGCTTTGGGCTGACTTACACAGCCGCTTTGCAATTTAAAACCTTGTTCTGTGACTAAAACTAAGCCTACCACAGCAATAAAAGTAACAGTACAGAGTGTGATTACGACTGGTTAAGGTACCAGGAGAATTTCTTTCCTCACAACCTACATTTTCATTCTGCTAAAATTCCAGTCCCTACTAAAACAACAGAAGTAGAGGAAAATACAGGCTCAGCTGCTGGCACATCTGCATCCAACCTGTTACCTTGACACTTGTCCCACATTGTCTTGTTCAATGCACCTTCCCACGGTGCTTTCCTCGCCCTCGGAGGTGCAGCTTGCAAGGCTTCTCTTCCAGCATTCCAGAAATGGTCACAATAGCTTCATAGTCAGTGTTGCTCCTAAAATGCACAGCAAAAAGTTCAATTACAGCTGTGTGCAGTCCTGTGTTTAGAGATGATTTTGTGGAGAAAAAGGGGAGAATGGTGTCCTAAGAGTGCTCCAAGTCACAAGCACAGGTCCCTAATATCAGTGTAAAGCCCAGGTGAGATGACCTCACTTCATAGGGCTGTGTCCCATGGGTACAATACATGGTGTTGGAAAAGAATGGTCAGGTCTGTGCCTGAAGACATTGGATTCATTTTTGAAGGAATGAGAATATCATCCTACTTGTGAAATTCTATTTTAGGTAAATAAATTAAATGAAGCTCTGCTGGGAGTATCACCTGCACTGCCTTGATGTGAAAACTCCTCCCTGTGACAGACAAAGTTTGAAGGGAAAAGTTTCTGTCGCTCCCTTAAGACCAGGGGCAGTCAGTGGAGTTCAGATTGCAAATTAACATCAAAAAGGTTACAACAACTGTAGCTTTGCACTAAGTTGAAGAGCATAATTTGCCCAAGGCTAATGCCACTCAGTGCTCCTGAGACTGTTGCTGTGAAGGACTTCTTTGTGTCCAAGTGCTGGCTGTTGTAAGGGCCTGAGGCAAATGCCTGTTCTGCCAGACAACTTTTGGTTTTTCCTTCTCATAAAACAATTCCCCTGCAGAAAGAGCACTGATTTGGGGAAGTGAATTATAAAAATCACCTCACACCTTGCACATAATTATCTCCTAATGCCCCATTGGTCCCACAGTCTGCTGAGCTGGGAATTCTTCTATGAAGCCCCACAGATGAGCTGGCTGCTGTACAGCAACATCTTTGCTTTCTGGTACTTCCAGGCATTTTCAGCCATGCTGATGAGTGTATTTGTTAGACAAAAAGAAGTGCTTCAGGCACTTTCAGCAGAATTCCAGGAAAATTTAGGCAGTCAGGAGCCTGGGGAGGCTTCTGGACCAGCACACTGCTCTGAGCAGGGACAGCTTAGAGCAGCTGCTGAAGGCTCCATCCCACTGAGATATCAGTAGCTCCAGTGATGGAAAGCACTGGATTGTGTTCCAAGGAGATGGAAGTTATGACAATAACTCCAGTCACCTACAGTCTGCTTCTTGAAATTTCCCTGTCAGCAGTTTTCAGAGCTCACTGAAATCACTGGGATAGACTTATTTTAACTTCCTGCCACCACATGATAACCTCCAAAAAATAATTTTTAATGCAAAATGATTTTTTTTTTTACAGGAGTTGCATCTCCCTAATCAGAACAAAGAACTTAAAGTCTTTGGCTCATCACAGAATCATGGAATGTATTGGGTTAGAAGGGAGAGCAAAGCTCATCTTGTTCCAAGCCCCTGCCCTGGGCAGGGACATCTTCCACTATCCCAGGTTGCTCAAAGCCTCATCCAGACTGGCCCTAAACAATTCCAGAGATGGGGCAGCCACAGCTTCTCTGGGCAACCTGTACCAGTGCCTCATCACCCTCATAGTGCAGAAGTTCTTTCTAATGTAAACCAGCCCTCTGTCAGTGTGAAGCCATTCCCCCTTGTCCCATCACTCCAGGCCTTTGTCCAAAGTCCCTCTCCAGCTCTCCTGGAGCCCCTTTAGGCACGGGAACATGCTCTAAGGTCTCCCCAGAGCCTTCTCCTCTCCAGGCTGAACAACCCCAACCTCTGTCAACAGCACAATTTCAGTCCTGTTAACTGTACCTTGCAGCAAAGCTGATCTGCAGAATCTCTCTGGTAGGTGCCTCCCCTTCACGTGCCTCCAAAATGCCTTTAGTTGGGAAGATGGAAAATACTTCCAGGGCTTTAGGCCTTTTCTGTTCATCTGCAGTGGAAGGGGCAAATATCAAACAAAGCCATACAAGACCCTTTGTGTAAGTGTGTGCAATAGGTAGCACTCTTGGCAATGCACCTCTTTGCTGAGCAACTAATAAATCCTGTCTCACACTGTCAGAGGGTTTCTGTGCATGTGCCCAGACTCTGTTTTCATCCTCTAATCAAGGGCAGTCATCAGTGGTCTCCACACTGAAATAATAAGGCCCTGATTATCTTTCCTCTGGAATCCATCTGTTGTTAACAGCATTAGGCTTATGCTCAAACTACCCACGAGGAGCTGCTGCTTCTTGCTGCTCCTTAGGACTGATTTATAAATGAGCAGAGCACGTCAAAGAACTGTGTGGGCTGAGAGAATCAATGTTTTGGTTAGATGTGGAGTAACTGCTGAAATCAGTAGTGGTACAATAATGTCAAAAAAGGGAGGGGAAGGAGAAACAGGGAAAAGCCCACAAAAGTGAGAACAAAAGCAGACCATATGTTTGCACCCAAGATCATCACATACTGCCTCTATATTGAGTGAGTGCACGCAGTCTTAATGAAATCACTGAACAGTGAAATTCTGTAACAAGGAAATCAATTGCAAAACCAGAATACCCAGCAAAGCAGTCCAGTAGCTTCTGCAGCTGCTCCTGTTATACAGGAAGACGTGTTCTGTCTTGGTCTGTGCAACAAAGCAGGTCTGGAAATCAACCCTGTCACAGGAGAGCTCCAGGACTGGAACAGTGAGGTAGGCAGACACTGGGACCAGCTGCAAAACAGGGGAAAGGGAAAAGAGAATAAAACCCACCTCATTTTTATAGAGCTTCAGTAATTCCTGCTCCAGCTGGATAATTCTTAACCCCAACCACTGAATCAAGAATCATTGTTCTGCTTTCTTTCGTAACAGTGAATTCCCATTCTACAGCCTTGAGTGAATTAAGTTGTTGTTTGTGTGTTACTGTTTTGGGACAGGTTTTCAAACCAGACACTGTGGTCTTAATGAAGTAACATGGAGTAAACATTCTCATTTGTTTTTAGGGTTTTCTGTGGAGCTGCAGACATTACAGCATCTCATGGTCCCTTAGGACTGTATATGGCCCACTGTGAGTCATTCAGTTTGTGCAGATTGCCCAAGATCATGATTCAGTTGACTGTATCTTAGATATGGTGCTCAGTTTTATACAGGTCACTCCTCAGAAATACCTGGTATGAAAAGAAGACAGAAGTGCCTGCAGTGTACTGGGGCTGCTGAAGGCTGGGAAGGTGGGTATAGATTTCTGACTGGAAGAGATCAGTCTTTAAATGCACGTGGGCTTTGACCACACCACAGGAGCTCAACAGATTCAGGAGCCTTTCCAGAAGCCCGTGGGTGCTGCAGGAGGCAGTGCCTGGTGACTCAGGCATGGCTTGTTCACTGAGACAGCCCTGACCCCTGTCTCAGAGTCATCCTGTGACTGGGTGTGTGGCCCTTTGAGTGTCACCCAGGCTGCCATGCAGAGAGCTGGGGTACCAGCACCAGGGTGTGACCCCAACCTGCACTGACCACCTGGGAGTCACCTGCAGTCTCAGCAGAGAGCAACCCCACAGCCATTTACTTTACCTGGATGAGCCCATCTAGTCCAGAGGTGCCTGTAATTCAAGGCTGAGTAAACCCTAATCAGACTCTGAGACACTGCTGAAACAGCCCTTTCCCAGGGCCCAGAAATCCTGCTCTGACCTTACCTGGGTAGTGTAGTTACTGTGCTCAATGACCAGATTTTGATTAAACTTCAGCTTTCTCTCTCCATTCTCCAGCTGGAGCACTTGGAGTCCAGGAAGCAGCTGGGTCTCTGGCAAATGTTGATACCTAAGTAATTCCAGAGTTGTGTGGAATGACACTTTCACCTGTGGGAAGAGGAGTTCTGATGACCATCACACAAGACGACACTGTGTGCAGGAAATCCAAAGTACACATTGCACAAAGGCCCAGGCACACATTTTCCCACTGGAACCCAAAGGTGTCATGCCAGCAGCCAAATTCCCACTGGAACAAAGCATTATAATTACAACAAAATACACAGTTATTTCCTATGAATCCAGTACACGGAGATGGAGTGTAAAGGTGAACAGCTGATCTCTGAACCACATGGGAGAAAGTCTCTAGCAAGCTAAAGGTTTTGAATTCCTGAGGGTACAAATGCCATATTCTCAAAGCTGTCTTAGACATGTGAATCCTCTTTCTTCCCACACATGCAGAATTGAGATCTGTGTGTCTCCATGTGAAAATGAACACAGCAAGATGAGAAGCACACTTCAAAAATGCAACAGTTACTCATTCTTTGCAGGTTACCTCATTCTCTACTCCTGGACTTTGTTTCCTTTAATGTAATTTGTACACCCAAAACTAATCAGATTTTCCTCTCCTTGCACTGCCTGCATCTAATTTAAGGAAATGACTGAGGACTGCAGTCCTTTGAAATCTTTTAATTTGTCCAACATATACATGGCTATTGATTTAGGTGAGCTCCAAAACCCACAGGGTTCTCTGCAGGAGCTTGCAATGGGTCAGAGTTGATGGGAAAAGCACATCAGGAACAGAAAAAGATTATTTGTAAAGAAAATAATCTGCACCTGCAATATAGCAGGCAAAATGGCAGTAATTAGTATTTGCTAATACACCACTATTTCCCCTGTAACTGGGAGATTTCTATGCTGGTTGTGTTTTTCTGTGGTTCATCTGGGCCACACTAACACACCAATTACTAAACTCTCTCTATTCTGGCACAGGATTATTATTTTTGAGCCTACCAGCATGTTTTGCTGTGGATAAAGTACATGTTGTGGTCGCTGTTCCCTTTCCTCCTTCTTGCTGTGGGATGTTTTGGTGCTCTTCTTGGGATCTGTGCTGGAGAGGCTGAAGGGTGTAGAGGGCGTAGACAGAAAGAGCCTGAAGTACAGAGGAACCTTGGTACAATTCATGAGTTTCAAACTCTGAGTAATTACTGAATCTGTCAAAACCTGGGGGAGAAATGATTCAGAACTGGTCAGTTTTAACTCCCTGGAGAGGTTTGTGTTGCTCTGTCTGGTCATGGAGCACCAGCAGGGATCTGAAGGATTTTACCCCAAAGCAACCCAGTATTTCCTACCTGTTCTACCTATTCAACATTTCTTGAGTGAAAAACCAAAATAAAAGTAACATAATAAAGTCTAAGTTTTCAAATTTCAAGGGTCACAGAAACTGAACTGGCTCATTTTGCTATTGGACCTTTATGTCCTGAAAATCAGAACTTATTTTTCTACTTACAAACTCCCCTACAATGAAAGAGAAAGTTGAATAAAACAGGCATTGTCTGAGCTCAGCGTTTCTTATTCCTGGCTAATAAGTACTTGTAGTGCTTTTTTTTGTTCCCTATCTTGTTATGTGCAATATGGAAAATGAGGCTACTGGTGGTAAAGATGCATTTTCACAGCCATGTGCACACAGCTCTGAATTGTCACAGCAGCACAGCAATACAAAGCAGCCAAATACACCAGTGTGGGAAATACTTACTCCATAAAAAGGCCTAGCAGGTAGGAGATCACTCGCCACCAAATAAAACACCATTCCTCTCTCGTGATCCGTCTCCACTTCTAACCTGAGGGTGAAGAACCAGGGCTGGTCACAGCCCTGCCCCAGGCTGGCCTATTCCATGTGGGTGCCAGCTGTGAGCACGATGGTACTTACAGGGGGTGCCTCAGGACAGCTTCCATGTGCACTCGTAACGGTGGAGCTTCATAGCCATGACTGCGATGCACCTTGTTAGGCACCATCCTTGCAAGCTGACAACAACATGGAAATCATGGATGAAATGGTAGCACTAAACCTGAAATGCTGCTTTGAGCCTGAGAGGCTGGTAGCCAAAATAGGATTCTGCTTGGCAATGTAGTGCCTGTTTGTAAGACATGATGGAACAGCAGAGGCCAAGCAGTGGCTGAACTCTGAATGGCTGTGGGTGATACAGATGCAGGGCAGGTTTAGATCAGATGCTGGGAAGAAATTCTTCACTCTGAGGGTGGTGAGGTTCCCCAGAGAAGCTGTGGATGCTCCATCTCTGGAAGCATTCAAGGCTGGATGGAGCGTGGAGCAACCTTTTCTGGTTAAAGATGTTGCTGCCCATGGCAGAGGGTTGGAACTAGATGGTTCTTTCCAACCCAAACCATTCCAGGACTCTATTATTCTACATTTCTTTCTTCAGGAATAAGGATTATTAGGGTTGTTTTTATCGAATATTCTATTATCATTCATTCAGTTTACCTTGCACCTTTGCAACGATTCATGTCAGAGAAATGCTGAGCCACTCATAAAACACTATTCAAGCCTCACATCAGCAGTTGTTGAAGAGGAAGTTTCCCAGAAGAGAGATATGCTGTCCAAATTCACACAGGAAGGTGGATGCAGAGCCAGGAACAGGACTCAGCAGTCCTGAGTCTCACTCCCATTGTTAACTATTGTTATCAATAACACCTGATGTTGTGATCCCATTTCAAACACTGGGCTTTAGTCTGGGGTCTGCTGCCCCAGACAATGCAAGAAGATGGTGACATTCCCACCCCAGAATGCTTCCAAGCTCAAAGATAAATGCAACAGATGAACAATCCTGGTTAAGGAAGGATGTACAGGATAGCAGGAACAGGACTGTTTACACAGACTGGCCAGGTAACAGCAGCCTGTACATAAATTACAGGAAGGGAAACGATTATTCTCCAGTTACCTTTAGCCTTGCTGTGACAGTCGGTTTACCTTGTTGTCCAGGCTCATGAAGCCCAGCATCACCCCTTCACAGCACAGCTCAGCCTCGCTGTCCGGGAGGACGAGTGGGGTGAAGGAGATGTAAACGTCGCTGCTGCCACCTCCTGGAATCACCTGCGGCCGGGAGAGAGTGTTCAGTGCAGGGACCTGCCGGGGATTGCACAAGAACCCTCGGGACTCAGCTGCCAGAATGCTTAAGCAGCATGAAATCCCCCGGGCACGGGCTATGCTCAGGCTTGCACAAAAATGCCAATATGTGACAGCAAAACTGACAATTACTTCAGCTGCAAATATCACTGTGGCCACTTTTTAGCATTAACAGAGTTTAAACACAATCACAGACCAACTCTCTAAGTACACAAACATATGTACACATCTATTTGTTTTTAAAAATACCCAGTTCTGCCCACTCTTACTCCCTGGCTACCTCAGGTGATTATTCCACAACTTATATATATATGAAACATTTTTTGAAGAGTTCCAAGTGTGAACTAAGAGTATTTTACAGTTCAGTTTAGTCTTGGCTATTTTTTAATTTTACATGACAGCAGGGAGTGTAATCACATGCACTAGCCAGCTGCAGTGGATTTTCTGGGATTTACAGGTGGACTAGATTCTGCTTTCTTTAGGTGAACTATGCAGGTTATGGTTAAATCCTGATATTGCTGCTGGCTACACCCCACAAAAGCTGCCTCCACAGTGAGGCACTTGTTTGTCTGACCTTTCTCAGTCTCAACCACCTCAGAGCTGACTGCAGCTTCATTTCTGTCATAATTTCTTTTATGTAATCTTTAGCTCATTTTAACTTGTAACTGAAACCCTTTGGCAAAAAAAAAATTAAAAATAAAATTGGCACACTGATGTTTTGGGCAACCCTGTCACTCATAGCTACATCTTTCCAGTGCTGTCTTTACTTTATGATATTCCTGAGGGATTGTGACACTGTGGGCCTGTATTTGCACAACTTCCTTGTGAAGCACTGTGGATTACAATGATTTATCCAAAAGAGTTGTCTACAGAGTATCCCTTTCCCAGAAACCTGATTTCCAGCTCTGCATGTTTCCAAAGCTTCAGGCTGGATGGCTCCCACATTTCCCCATGCCAACCCAAGTGAGAAGACCAGAGATGCCACTCTGGAGTACAACTAACACTTAATTCCAGTCATCAGTCCACTGCTCAGATGTAGGTAGGACGCTTTCAATTGACCTTGCAAACTCTTCTCACAATCATCTGCAGGACCCCAAAGCCTTCCAGCCTGATGTTTCACTGCTTAGTAGAGTCTATCTCAAACCAAACTCAAAACTACCTCCTCCTTCTTCTCTGTCTCCTCTGCCCTGCAGAAAATGTGCTAAATTTAAGCACAAAGAAAATGTAAAAGCTTACAATCTGCCTTGGAGCAATGGAGTAGGGGCTGTCTGCAGGCACCCCCTCATGAGGTCGCATAAGTACAGAGACGATTTTCTCTCTTGGAGATTCCTGAGTGCTGATTTCCTTCTCTTTGCTGTCAGAACCTGGAGGCTGCAGAGACATGGGGTGGGGAATGGTTAAAACTGTTACACTGCAAGGGAGGAATGTGAGTGATGTGCACAGGGAACTGCTGCACTGGTCAGGAAGCATGGCCAGCTCCAGTTTATTTCTGGCACAAAGACTGGATACGTGGATGTGTCCTGTACATTAATTTTCTCATCCCCAGAGTAGCTCTCCTGAAACTGCTCCTGAATTCCTTGGAAAATGTGCATGCTTGGGTCCTGCTCTACCCAGAGAAGCACCCAACTATGACACCTCTTGCCCATTATACAAACCAACACTCTGGGGCAGTACTGTTCCCTTTGTGCACAAGAAAAGTTAGAGCTGTGTTCAAAACAACTGTGCATTCTGAGCTGAAGCAGAGAAAATGTGATTTTAGTATCTTTTCTGTGAAGCTTTTGCCAGAGAAATATACATATTCTGGGGGATACCTTTTCCCTGTCACTCCCAGCCCCTCAAGACAGTAAATTGCCACATTATAATCAAACTTCCTGTGTAATAGATGTTACCATATTCTAACAGAACAAATCTAATTTTAGCACTGGGATAAATACCTCCATATCATTAGCTGCAATTTGAAATTTGCAGGGTAGGTTCTGCTCCCTGACTACAGCACATGTTGACATCAGAAAGCACCCATGAGAAAAGCAGAGCCAGATTAAGGAGTTTTAGTTATTTTAATTCTTTCATGTAATAACGGCAATTGTTTGTCAATGACAGTATTTTAAATAGTATCTCTTTAGGTTTTTTAACAATTTTAAGGAGAGCTAATTGCTTATAGCTCACTCTGGAAACAGACTGCTGATCCCCATAGCCACCTACCCATGTATTGCGTGCCTGACTGGGAGAGGAGCTGACATTTCTTTAAACAATCCAGCTCTTAGTTACAAGTTATATCTCCTGTTATTGTTTTCAACCCTTCATGCCAAAAAACCCATCATGTATCTCAGCAGCAGTGTAAGAAACAGCCTAAGGGCTGACCTCATCCGTGGTTTCCAAAGCTGGATAAATGCTTCCACAGGGAATGGCAGCTGGATCCAACTTTAACACGACCTCTGACTCTGAGGTGCTACCACTTGATGCAGCCTCATTTCCAGCCATAGCAGAAAAAAGGTCTCCAAAGAGCACCAACAGGTCCACCAGCTTTTCATCATCTGGCTCTTGGTTGTAAATTTCCCAGTCCAGGCGGATGTCTGAATGGGAAAGGAAAAAGGGACAATTACTTCTAGTCAGTGAGAGGACTCATGGCTTTGTTGGTACCAGAGAACCAGGATATCAAGTAACAAATTTGTGTCTGGCGACTGGATTTGTATTGAAGTGTATCTCTTAAGTTTCCCACGTTTGCTGTAAACTAAAACGATTTAAGATCTTGCTATAGTGTGAGCACTTTCTATGTCCTAAACTAGAATTAAATTATAAGTACTTTGTTTAAGCAAATGGATTTAGTAGAATTAAAAAAAAAAAGTGATTGACCTTGCTCTGAAGAGCTTAAAATTGCACTTGAGAGCTAAAAAGACTACACAGAAGAGCCAGATGATGCCAGTAAGAAGCAGGTAGCACACCTGATTGAACAGGGTTAGTGTTGTGAAAATTTCATAAAAACAGGATGGAAAATCCTGAATTCCCACCATTTCAATGAGGGAAAACCCAGCTCCATCAGGATGGGATGTGCAATTGCATAGTAGCCACGCATTGAGTCACTCTCTCATATATTATCATCATTTTTGCCAAAATACCTTCATTAGGAAACAAGTAGGCCAGTTAATTAACACGTTAATGGGTCCTTCTACTTTTATTCTCATAAAGAATGCAATGAAAGTGTCAATGTTTGCTGTACAAAAATCATCCTTACCAAAGGGTGTGGGATTGTTGAGCTGGATCCTCCGAAGGACAGGGGACCCTCCTGAGACTTGAGTGCCAAACCTGAACAGGGAACCTTGCTGTCAGTACATGCAGAGCACAGAAAATCACTGTCTGAAATCACTGAAGACTTGCTTAAAAGTGGAAACAAATCTGGCTGCACTTGAGTGGCTCTCAGGTAAGACATGCCCTACACTGTGAAGTACAATGTTGGTTTATTTTATCAGTCTCTTTTTGTCCCCAGTTTTTCAGCAGTCTCAGACATTTCAGGGTAACCACACGCAGTGCTGTGCTCCCCATAAACCAGCCCTTATCCCTCATCCTGAGGTGCAGATGCCATTTGCTGTATGAGAGGGTTTAAACCTTCCCCTCTCACTATTGACCTTGGGGCTGCATTTCTCCTGGTCCAGGTAAAGGGCCAGGGAGAAATGAGCTGTGGATGATGAGAACTGCCACCATGTGCCAGTTTCCATCTCCACAGAGTCAGAGGAGGCTGCACTGGGTGAAATTCTACAACTGCAAGCCCAGAGCAGCAACTGCTGGCAAACCTGAGCAGCTTTGTGTGCAGATTATTTTTTAATTGTGTTGGCAGAGACAAATGTATTGAAGTTCTAGAAGCAGATACTGTACTTTCACAGCCACTTTGCTGGCCTTCTCATTATATCACAAGATGGAACAGGTGTGTATGTTGGCTGCAGTCCATTGGTATTTAACTCTCTGATTTCTCTGACAGTATTTTGCACTATACCTGATAATGGGTGGCTCTGGCTGTGGTCCTGTCACCTGCAGGAAGATTGGACAGCCTTTCACAGTCATTTGCATAGGAATTAATTTCGGTTGTAAGTCTCCCACCTATTAAAATGAATTTTTGCTATTACAATCAAGATAACACCTTAGTTGTCTGTGCTATAAGATTATGTTTTGCAAACTGATTGGATTTTCAAATATTTTTGACCAGTTTCTTTTGATGGCTTCTAATTCATATGCTAACAACAACTCTTCTCAGCAGGAGAATGCAATACCTCATACGTTTATCAGCTTTCCTGCTGCTTTTCTACACAACACAATCTATGATATTGGTAGAGCAGAGCAGTGCAGTGGCCAGCTCCCAAACAGATGTTACAAATCAAATATGGATTTATGACTTCCAGTCATTTTCAAGGCACATGAAAACCTCCCAAGGAATAAACACGCCCCCCCAAAACTAAACAATTGTTCCTTGCATGTCGTTGGAGGTAGTGGTATAACAAGATGCACCCTGAATTTTTACAGAAGTCCTAAAAAACTGAAAAAGTATTTCTAACAGAAAGGCATCTGGGAAATATAATTGGTGTAAAATCTGCCATGGTAAAACCAAAACCCCACCTACCTTACAGACAAGATTATCCTGGTACTCTCCCCACATGTTGTTGTAAGCTGCTATTTCTATGGTGAGCTGCTGGAAAGCTTTCAGAGTTCCTGTGGAAGGTTGTATACAGAAAGCTGCTCCCTTCCCCTGAGACAGCAGTGCTGCTGCATACTCTGAAGAAGTACAGCAAAGAAGCATTTCATGAATTTTAAGGAAATGGAACAAAGTTAGTCTTTCAAAGAATACATAGGACCATGGTTTTAGTTGCTATTAATCAGCTTAACCTCACTGATTAAAACAAAAAACAAACCCTGGGATCATTTACACAGCTCACATTTATACCACTTTACCCAAGTTCCATTCTGCAGTGGGTCTTACTCTGTTTTTTGGAGTTAGTGCTTGTCCAGATTATTTTACAGCAGGACTCCCTTCCAACAACCTGATCCAGGACTCTCTGGGATATGCAAGGCACTAACTGGTTACATGAAAACACACTTTCAATTTGAGAAAAATAGGCTGGGATTTGTGTTGACTGTGTATTGTTCCATTAGCAGCTGTCTGTTTACCTCTGTGTGCTTTTCCATGCAAAGAATTAATTACAAAGAGCAGAGCCTTTCCACATTCTGAGTCACCTAGGCCTGCATGGAATCTGTCAGAACAGCATTTTTCCAATCTTAAGCACTAATTCAACAGCTGAAAAGCTCTGTCTATGTAACAGATACCAAACTCTATGGCAAGGTACCAATATGTGCAAGTTTTATTTTGGATACAGAAGACACATCCACACTTCACAGCATTTTGCTCCCATTTCCTCCCTCCCTCAGTCTCCTGTGGCTCCAAATATTACCATTTTTCAGTACAACACATCAGAAATGACAGATGGGCTGTGCTGTAGCTTTCCACAGTGGGGAGGGTATGGTAAAGGGTTTGAGGGAGAAAAGCCTGCTGCAGTGGTACCGGGAAACTGTGTAGGAGAGAAGGAGCCAAACGTTTTGTGTGCCATCCATCCCGTGTGCTGGGAGTGTTCTGGGAGTGAACTGCCACCAGAATCACCAACTTTGTTTCACACTCTTGCTTGCAAAAAAAAAAAATGAAGAAGAAAGAGAAAGAAAGGGAGGAGAAAAGAGAAAAAAGCAGAAGGGGAAGAGAGAGATTGACCTAATTCTTATAAAATGTGGGCTTTCAAACTCAGGAATGAGCTGAGGAACGAAGTAATTTGACAGTTTAGACTTCACCAGGTACTCCAACTGTGAAAAGATGTGCCTGACTGGCACATTTAGTGCTAAATATGGCAGTCAGTTGGCTTTCACCTTCTCTCCACTGAAGGAATTAAGTGCTCTTTTCATACCTGACTTTGCTTTTCTGGCTGCATGTTCTGTCACAGGCCCTCTTCTTTTCACCAGGTAGCTTGAAGAGCATGAAAAAACCAAATCTGATCTCAGGTTTAATCCAGACCTAAATTAGTATTTGAGTCATTATGCAGAACAGGAGGACTCACGGGCAGGCTCCTGGTTCTGGAGGCAACAAACAGGCACTAAAGTACTCAGCTTCCAGTGTGAATGGAGCACTGATTCTAGTGGGATTTGTAAGAATAAGCTCACGCTTTACAACATCTTTGAATGCAACTTCAGACCCAAAGTCCAAAAGAAGCTCACACGGGCTTTGTGGCATTTGTCCTTCATCACTGCCAGAAAAAATAACAGTAGCATTTAAACATGGGTCTTATTTTCTTATGCCACAGACGATTTCAGGAGATTTAAAAATGTGCAACATGCAATGAGGTTGTGATGCACAGTGTAAAAGGACCATGCAGTCTATGATTTTTGTCATCAGCATTTTCTGCTTTTCATTTTTTCACTTCTACCCATGTAAGGATTTATTTGGAGTAAAATTTTTATCATGTATAACATGATAAACCTGCCAAATTAAAGACATATTCATTTATATGAAAAAATATAAAGATGAGCATATTCCAAAATACAGTAATCAGGCTACATATTAGAAAAATAAAAATTGGTCAGATATACCTGGCAACTCCGTTGTCACAAGGTACTGAGTAGATGACATGTAGTCCCTCCACCTCTCCAGAAATGCTCAGAAAGAGGGGTTCAGCCATGTCTTCTATGCTGCAGGAAAGGGTGAGGTCTTTCAGCTCACCCTGAAAAGAACCAAGTCAAAGAATCAAGTCTCCTTATGAATGAAGCATATATCAGAGAGTAAAGGCAGCCTCTTTAGGATAATTATTTTTAAAAAGTGTGTAAACTTCCCTGGATTAAAACCAGAACAACAGAATTCTGAGAAGTTTTACTGAATTATTTTCAGTGCATTTTCTGCAGCATCAGAGCTGCTTAGAAGGCAGTACTGAGGTAAAAATTTGTGGCTGTTTCTCAGCTTTGTACCTGCAGCTGTCTGTGAGCCTAGAACTGCTCCATTACTGATTTCTGACACAATTCCTATACTCCAAGTATTGAATCACAGAATTGTTTAGGTTGGAAAAGACTTCTAAGGTGATTCAGTCCAAACATTAACCCAGCACTGACAAGGCCACCACTAAACCATGTTCCCAAGTATCACAGCTACATAATTTTTAAATACTAACTCTGATAGTACTGAACACCTACTTTTCAGCAAATAAATGAAACGTAGGTCTCCAGTGACCATAATGGGAACTAAGACACCATATCTATAGGAAGATCCTATATTTAGCTGCATTAGCTCAGCTGTTTGAATGCCCTTGTAAACTCTATTTCTGAATTCCTGGAGTTTATAAACTCTGTTCCTGTACTTTGCAGACTCTCAGTCCCATCAGTCCCTTTTAAGTTTTCAAATATCAAAATGTCATGAGCCTAGTTGCAGTCAGAAAATCAAATGTATTATATATATGCCATTCTGCTCCATATCATTCCAGATAATCCAAAGTGAGGATCTGTATGCCCCAAGAGGAGTGATAAGCATTAAAAGCAAGTGTACAGGACTTCAGCAAAGGAAGAAAACAGTAACAGCTGAGATATAAAGAGGCAGGGTAAAAACTGCACACCATGTGCACTTCTTTAATTCTTGTCTTCAACTGTGGTACCTCCGAAGCAAAGCCATTTCAGAGATATTGTAGGGAAAAAAGAGCATGTGGTTTTGTACATAGAATTCCTTGCTTTTTCCAGATGGAGGTGAGATTTATAAGCCAGTGTTGCTGTTTTATAAAAGTGCATCAGTTTGTAAACTTACCACAGTGTTAGCTGTCAGCTCTATGCAGAATTCCTTCTCTTCGTTTGGGCCTAAGGTGCCACTGGCAGGGGAGACCACGACTGAGCACAGAGCTGCCTGGCTTCCAATGAGCTGCCAAACAGAAAGGATGTTCAGCTCATGCTCATTCTCTCACATTGTCTCTTCACATCACAGAGGTCTAAAAAGACCAAGCTATTCTCAGGCTTAGGACACTTTCAGACAGCAACGCCTACAGTTTAAGACTGGCTTTGCAATTCCCCATGGGTGATAAGATCCTCATGCCTACATTCACTCCAAGTAACTTCAGGTGCCCAGCTGAGGCTGCTGGGCTGGGAACAGAGTCACTGTCATCCCTCTCAGTCACAAGCCTTTCCAGGGTGAAGCCAACCTATCTGACATCAGAGCAGGATCCCAGCTGTGCCACACCCCTCTCCACTACAGAGGTGGGGAAGAGACAGTCCTGGTGCTGGCACCTTCCCTGGGTGACCGGCGGTACACGGAATGTACCCAGTGCTTCCACTCGTTTGTTCACACGTCAGCATTAAATATCAGGAAAAATGCTGTACATATTCCTCCTGGGCTCCAGATGCTCCAAAGTGTTTTCCTGTAGGTCCTATACCATCCATCTGCTCTGTTGGGATCTCTTGGGCACCTGAGGAACATGTTGGATGGCACTGAGTGCTTTTATGTAGGCAACTGAGCTGAACCCTGGATGTCAGAGTAGATCTATATGACCAAGGCACTGATAAATTTCCATTGACTGAAAACAGAGTTCAGACCACAACTTAAATACTGACACTAAATTTAGGGCTCCTATTCTGTAAGCTGAAAACCAGTCAGAATGTGAAATTTAAACAGAATTCAGACACAATTCAAAAGCACTATAATTTCTTTGTTTCACTAAATTAAGTGCAAACCCTAAACTTCCAGGGCACTTTGACACTCTGGTGGCTTTACATCCTATAACCCCTCACACCTGCTCACCCATTCTCCCAGGGACACACAGACAGTAAGAACATAATGACATCAACTGGTAGTTAATCTTTTCATAAAGGTTGCTCTAAAGCTGAAGTTCTGCTCCCAAGCCAGTAAACAGCAATAACTACTCAAAAGATACATCAGAAAAGCTTTTAAGAATAGTAATTATTTGTATTTCGACAGAAATTGCAATTCCCATCCCTGCTGTATGCTTCACCCATAAGAAGAGCATTTACCTTTCCCCATAAGTATTTTGTTGGCAGCAGTGTCTGGTTAAAAAGTTTACTGGTTGCTTTGGCAGGAACTCCAGTATAAATTTCAGTGAATACTAGATGACTAGATATCAGGCACGCTTGGGGGGCCTGAACTTCAACAAAAACAGGAAGATGACTGGAAATAAACACACAGATGGTCTATTGTTATTGTTAATGAAACGTGCTAGACATAAAACAGCATGCTGGGAAGAATGATGTTTATGTTTATTTAGCAATATTAGAAATTTGATAGTTCATTGATAGGTTACACAACCCCACTCTGAGTTTATATTTTTGTTGTAGGAGAGAAAACTACCTGAAGTGGAAACCAGATGTGAATCTCAGGAAAAACAAAGCAAACACTGCTTTTCCTCCTTACCTTCCTTCTCCATTTTCTACCTCCAGTTCCAGCACTGTGTGGAGACGCTGGCACTGCAATGATGTGAACTGAACTGAAACTCTGCATAGACCCAAAGGAGGTATTTCTCCAGCTGGTGGCTCGATGGTGAAGGGGGATACCTGGGAGAGGAGAGAGGGAACAGAAATGTTTTTGACATGTACAAAGCAAGGGTAAAACGTTGAAGCCACACAATCTAATTAGGGCTTTCAAATGTCTAACTTTTCCTCAGATGTGTGCTTTCTCTCTGCCCCTTGAGTCCCACCTGGGTAGATGTCAGGAAGCACAGTGCCAGCTTTATGAAAGCCTGGCTACACAAGGAGAGAGGACTTTGCTTCTGAGAGAAGGGCAGTCAGAGCCAAGGGCACAGCAGGGTTGGCTGTGCATGGACTGACAGGGAACGTGAAAGAGAAGCAATCAGCCTCAGCAGCAGCATCTGCTCCCAGGCAGCAGCAAGGTGCCACAAGTGGGAAAGGTTCTTGGACAGAAGGGTGAGGAAGGAGGGCTGGGAGAGTGGAAACAGGAAGAGCATCAGCGAGGAGTGCAGGCTCAGATTCTTGTCCGAGATGCTGATGTGGGTGCGTGGGAGGAGTGTTCAGCAGTCTCAGCTCTACTAAAGCCTTAACCTCTTACTTCTAACAGCAGCAGCTGAAATCACTGTCATTCAGGAAATACTCCGTGTCTCTTTGGATCAGGCTGGCAGGGATTTGTAATAAATGGAAATAGAGAAAAATTGTAAAGAAGCATTTAATCTCAAAAGAACTCATGCACTTATGAAACTGTGCAGGACTAGTTTTGTAGAAAGTCACAAAAATTAGAACTTCTGATAGCTGGAAGAAATATTATAACTCCTAAGGAGAAGGAATAAAATAGCTAAGAAGGGAATACAGCCAGCTGTAGCAGTGACTTACCTCTTCATTCCTTTCAGCTAGACAAACCTGGCTTTCTTGCATCCTCCACTGTGCTGGTACCTGACACAGATTTTTAATCTCAAAGGTTCTTGACACAGTCTCACCCTGCTTAGTCAAACCAAACCGGAGTGATGGAACATCAATACAAAGAAATGGACCCTGGGACACCAGGAAACAGACATCAGAATGGACACCTCTGCAAAAACAGCCTCATTAAGGAGCTGTTATTATCTAGGATTAACATTTGATTTCATAGAGGATATCAGAAAGCAAATGCACCATATAAAGCAGGAAAATTCTGAGTATCATGGGAGTATCAACATTGACTCAATAGTTACTACAGCGAAAAAAACTCCTGTTTGTAACTACTTGAGAATTCTCATGCCATTGAGAGGCAAAAAAGCTTTATTTGGACAGTGGCCAGGCCACACAGCTCATCCTATTGCAAGACTAAACTGTTCCTTACCCTAAAAGCAGCCTCAACATGCAGCACAACTGGCTCTGGACACAGCTCAATGTGACACTGCAGGTTACAGCTGATGACCCCAGGTTTGCTTCCAGAAATTGCCAGTGCAAATTCACAGCATTTATTCACATCTAGAAGAGAAAATACCAGGCTGCTGTCACACATTTTTGTGAGAAACCACCTGCTGCAAGCCTGTTACTGAAGCTTCTGAAATCAAGTCTCCTGCTGGCTCCAGTGGGCTGGGGATCAGGTATGTTTTCAGTTTGCATTACAGTGCTCTATATCTGTCATAAATTGATATAATCAATTACTGTAATTCCTTTCATTAATTGCTGCTTGCAAGTCCCAGAAACTTTACCTATGACACCAGTACGAGGTTCAACTTCCATGATCTCACTGGCTGTGATTGTCTCCCACGTGTACTTGATCAATGTTTTGCTGTTGTTCCACAGCTGAAACAATTAAAATCAATTAGACAATTAATGCACTTTAAGCTTTCATAGCAACAAGTCAATTTGCTGAGAGCTCTGACACACTGTAAACTAGGTTTTGTGAGTCATTTATTTAACACAGTGTCTCCTTCACATGGGTGAAGGTGTTCCCTCAAACCTGAAGAAAATCCATTAACCATTCATTCCAAGAACATTATCAGATTTGAGACTCTTAAACTTTCCTCCTATTTTTCAAAAATGTAGCAGACTTTCTAAACTTAAAAGGCAAATCTTTTGAGTGCAGCTTTTGTTTTTGTCAAAGGCTCTGTTTGTGAGGGAGATGTAAACTCTTGAAATGTTTGGCCTGCTCTTCAGATCTAGTAAAAACATTATTTCTTAATTACAGCAAACAACTTTGTTCTCTGAAGCACAATTATCTCTAAGCTCAGTTCAAATTCTTATCTTTTTAAGACAAAAAAAACCAATTGGAAACTGCAAAGGATGTTATTATATCATCAGTAAGTGGCTTAATTACCCCTATCACATGTGTAGCTATATTGGATTACTGGGAAGTACGAAATGGCTGCCTTAAATTGAAAAAATAAGTTCCATGAAGAGAAATCATAAAACCAAATGCTGATTAGCAGGATCTCTAAGAAAAAAATGGGAAAACCATTAACTGGGAAATGTCTTCCTGCCTGGCTCTTGCTAACAGGCCTATTTTTCCCAAGTGAGTCTATGATCAAAAGGATCCTGATTTGTAGTGCAAAGGATGCTGTGTGAGTGGACAATCAGCAGCATTCTCTCCCAGAATGGCCAAAGAGAAATTACCCCAGACCCTGCAGGAAAGAATAACATCTAGTAAGCTGCAGCATATGTGACTTTTGTAGGCTCTTCTGTGCTTCCTGTAGTTCTTTGCATGAACAGTGCCTCTGTTATGAACTAATTTAATCATCCATTGACTATTCCTCCCAGCTGGAAAATTTCTACACTACAGGAGTGACAAAGTGATAAGCAACAGGTTAGTGACCCAGAAAAACACTGAGAAAGGTCAAACTCTGTGGTATCAAACTGGAGAGATGAAAAAGGAACACAGACTGCTGCCTGGAGTGTAGGGCTGAGCAGGCTGGGTAGGGCATTTCAGTGCAGACTCTCCTGGAGTCACAGCCTCCTTTAAAAACATACCAGAAAAACTAAAATACCACTGACTGGTATCTTCTAATAACACCTATGACATCTAATGACACAAAACACATGACAACAGTGAAGTCAAAAGCACACAAACCTTAAATGTTTTCTTGACATTTACACCAATGAAGTTTTCTCCAGGGACAATAATGGCATATGGATCCAGAAGAAGATGAAAGGGTTCTGTTGATCCTTTAACTTCTATTTCCAGTGCTGTTACATCCCCTACTCTGCATTCTGGGATGTTTTGAAGCACCCCCTCTTCTCCGAAACTTTGGGAGGAAATATGGTAGAATCATTAAATATGTTAAGCTGGTGTTAAATTGGATCCTGTCTTTTAATTGCCAGACTGATAACCATCAAAAGTTTCTCAAGTACAGACTGCCCGTGTGCAATTAGCTCAGCTGGGGACAATTAAAAACTTCATTATTCTTTAAGGTACTCTAGCTGTCCCAGTCTGTCCATGAACAAGTATTTAAGTCACAGACTGCTGAGACAAAGAGTAGTAACAGGAAATGCTGGAAAATAAGCAGACAAAATGACAGTATTATCTTTTTCCAAGAGAGGAAAAGCTAGGGCCAGGCATGTGTCTGGGCATGGGGGAGGATATCAGAGATGCTCTTTGTACCACAACTACTTGTGCAGATAATATTCTTTATACTTGTCAATCCATCATCACCAAAAAGAAGAAAAAGCCCAGTAAGTTAATGTAATAGCACAGATAAATTGTGGCTCCATATCTTACTGGGAAATGTTTCTCAGCTTACCAAGGTGATTCTGGGATGTCCCTCAGTACCATCTGAATCACACTGTGATAACTCTTCAGCTGCACAGATGAAGGAGGAAAGGATTTTAGTGCCAAGTAATCAGTTATGTTAGGGATCAAAAAAAGATGGAAAAGTAATGTAAAGGATGAATGATCATCATTGGAGTACTAAGCTCTGATAAACAATATTCAAACTCTAGAGTTACTAAAAGAAAACACGTTTGACTGCAAAATATTAAGCCAGATTCTGATCTCATGGTGTATGGTTCCAAGAAAAATACTCATTTTTGACATGCCTGTTATTATTTCCCTTGTACATTGCATACTACACACAAGCATCTGCAAAGGCTCCCCAAATTAAGCTCAGTACTGCTGCACTAATTGAGAAGTTTCTTCTAACTGGAGTATTCAGCTTAATTGACCATCAATCTGACCCTGAGTAAGAAACACGACTTTTCCATCATGGGAAGAGAATGCCTTCTTTATTCTAATGGAGGGGGGGAAAAAGAAACACGGAAACAGGCATTAAATCTGAAGGGCTTTGCAAAAGCCTCATTTGTTTGTAGACAGATACTAATTTCAATGTATAGTTTAATTCAATATATATTCTATTAACTAATCATTTCTAAAAAGCCATGTAGTTTCTCTTTGTAATGGATATTTTGAACTAAACCACTACACTCTTCCATACATATTTGAGATATTTTTTATGTCTGTCAATCAACACAGCATGAGACATTCCCACTCTTGGGCTTTCTCTGGATCGAGTTTCTCTAAACACAGTGAGCTCATGCTCCATATTTACAGGGACAGGGGAGCAGAAACTGAGAGAACAGTCCCTGGGACAACTGCATTCCAACATCCTTGCACCCCATCTTTACCCACAGCTGCACACAGCAATTCTCTGCCAAAGGCTCCTACTATCCCCTGAATTCACCACTCAGCTCTTCACAGGATTCATTTCAGGCCAAAAAAACTACAGCTGGAAACAGTTTGAATAATCACTGTTTGTTAACCAACTTATTTAGGCTGGAGTAGGCACAAGGCACATTCCCAAAGGAGAGGGGGAAGGGGCAGGAGCTGGTGGAGGAGCTGATAGAGGGGTGAGGATGGTAACTTTGCCAGCCAGCACAGCTGTAGCCATGAGGATGTGTCCACAATTTCAGTGTAAAATTAACTGTGTCCAGCCAGTCCTCAAAATTACATGAGATCAGAAACTGTCCCAAATTTTGCAGTTAAAACATGTTTTCTTTCAGTAACTTTCTACATTTTGAACACTGTTTATCAGAGCATAGTACCAGCTAATTAAATTTAATTTAGAAAAGTTGCACAGCAAGGATTTTATGACTTGCATAAAAATACACAGCTGGAGTTTGCAGATAGGAAAGAATCATGAGCCATACCTCCACTGGAGTGTAAGTGAGAATAAACTCATGATCTGCACAGGGAAGCAAAACTCCCTGCTCAGGACTTAGGGAGAAGGCTGACTCTGTGTCTTGATTGTATTTGACCTTTGTAAAGTCTGCAGTTTCTTCTGATATTAATGGTTTCAGATTAGGCTTTGTTATCTGCCAGAAGAAGGGAAGTTCTACATGGCTGCAAAGAAGTCAATAAACAAAAAAGCTATGATTAAAAAATAGATATTTTTGAGTAAAATGTATTAAGAAAATGTTCAGATCCTTTTTCCAGGTAGAAAATTCCTCTCTTTACAGATTACAGGGGTTTGACTTACCAGTCTTTGTGAGCCACAAAGCTGATGAGGCAGCAGAGAGTCAGAGTATATGAACTGTACAAAGAACACGCTAATAAGTGACAGTAAATTCTATAAATGTGTAAGATATCTTAACACTTTCTTGCCTTATTTGAACTTGTCATATAATCCAGCTTTTAGAAACTCTACAATTCTTCTTTCAAGGATCTGGGATGAACAGGACCATTCCTGCTGACACCAGTAGGTTTTCCTTGGATCACTGCTGATGACCTACATCACATTCTGAATTTAATCCAAGTGCAAGATGTGGTCTTTAACATGTCAACAAACACAATAGCTCCAGCCACACTCTGTGCAATCCAGAAAAGGTTGCTTAACTAGGTTGCTTCAGCAGAATTGTATTCCATGGAATGTCTTCATGGGTTTGAGAACCTTGCCCATGCTGACCTCAAAAATTCTGCCTTAGTAAGAGGGAACAAGGACACTGGAATTTGAAAGTATCACTGATAAAACTGGACTTTTACAATTTCATGTATCACTTTCTGTAGCAGAAAGGTTTCTTCTTCCTGCTTCTGTGGAGTTTACTCTCAGCCTGGCCAGCTGTGTTTTGTACAAATGCTGACACCAGATGTGCAGGGACTGGTGTGGTGATTACAGCACAGAGAAAATGTGGAAATTGGCACAGTCCCATCCTTTGTCAGTTTACAATATCCAGTTCACCAATCACACTTTCTTTACCCAAACATCAGCCTGTTCTGGCATGATGCATGTGTGATTTCCAGGCCACAAAACCAACTGCCAGATATTCACTGTAGCAAGTAGCAATTTACATTGATGTACCTAAAACCAGCACTGACCTCCTCGCTGCTTTGAGGGTCTGCAGCCCCTCACTGCTGCAATCATGCACGAGTGTATTTCTGTTAAAGTCTGACTGATTTTGAGCAAAATCAGGATGCCACTACGTTCAGTGTGGTGTAATTATCCATAAGGACACATTCCTTAACTTCAAATTGAATTTAGATTTAAATCTGTTAGGACTCAATAGTAGGAACCATGTGAGCGTTTTAATGTGAGTTAATGACATTGGGCTCCCATTTTAATCAGTGGAGATCCAGTGGAGCCCAGGATGTATTATGAATTTTCTATGGGAAATGTCTACAGTCAGAATTGCATCGTTGGAAGCATCTCCTCCCTGCACCATGACAGGAAAAGAGTGCTTAGCTCAGTTGCACAAGTATATATAGCAGACATGTAAAGTTAGATAAATCTCACTAGGATTGCCCTGTAAGTATTTCCTACAACCATGTGTATTTATGAATATTTGGTAGATTTACCTCTACTGAAGCAAATATATTGACCTTGGCTGATGGTTGCCATAATGCTTGATCTATGTACAATGTTCCTTGAACCTAAATTACCAAACAATGGAGCAAAAAGAAGCAAAGATTCTGCACAAAGTTTATCAAGAGCATGAAGGTTTTTCCAGCTTGAGAGAGCAGAGTATGACAAATGAGATCCCCACCAGTATGCCCAGATTGCAGAGCATTCCTCTAATAGCAGCTACATACGTGGAGTTCTTTATAACCAGTATTTTCTCCTCAGTGGTGTGTGGGTTTTGGGGCTCAAATCGTATGAGATGCTGTGCTGTCACATGAGTGACTTCCCCCAGCTCACGTTTGCTTTCTCCACCCGTGACAAACAAAAGCTCCAGAGCAACCAACTCTCCAACACCTGGAAGAAATAATTAGGTATTGCTGTTTACCATCTGACTGTCAACATAGTTCATATCATCAACAGCAAACGTCAGTAATGGCCATTGCTGATCATATCTGGTGTTTCCTCAAGTTTCAGAGCTCCAGTGTGTTGATTGTACAATAAATATTCTCCTGGTGTTCTTTGTTTATCAGTATGTATCAATAGAGACCTTCTGTTCACGAATTTCACAGGGGTTTCAGGGCCACAGCTTCAGCTCACAATAAGCATCTTTTCACTGAACTGAGCAGGGTGTTTACAGTGGTTGACAATGTGGCTCCCAGATGTTTTGAGCAGTATATTAAAATTAAAATAAGCAGTATATTAGAACTAAAATAAGCAGTATATTAAAATTAAAATAAGCAGCAAATGAAGTGGTAAAAAAAAATCCAAAGTACATACCTGTGATAAAGTGATTCAATAGACTACAAGCCAAGCTTCGTGTTACAGCACTCACAGTTGCATTACAGTACAAGCACTAACATTTACAAGAACCTAAACTGGTTTCATTAGATAATCCAAAGACTGCCTGCCTCTCCTGAACACCCTCATCTAAGATGTGCCCCAAATGTGGTTCATTTCTTCCCTGTTACACCTGATGTTACATAGTTTGTCAAGTTATCTTATTGATAGAAAAGTAAAAGCCATGAGTTGCACCTGGCAACTGGATTTCTTTTCTGCGATTTTGGTGACATTTTATATTTGGATTTTTGGCTACCAAAGGTTAAGAGCTCAATGTTTTCTGAATCTAACGTATTCCACTGGGAAGGAGCAATAATAATACAAAAAAAAAGTCATCAGGGGACACAGTATTTGCTTAATCCAATGACATAAAATGTTACCATCACTTGAGGCCATCAATCACCACTCACATTATCTGAATATCTATGGAATTAAAAAACGTGCTAGAAACAAACCTTTGACTGTAACACAACTGATTGGATAATTGTCACACAAAATGGTGAATGTTTGCTGTGAGGCTTCTGGCAAATAAGGGAAAAACACTACCTGAAAGAGAGAAGGGAAATAGCAAGGTCTGTAACTGATTTCTCTCCCCTAAGTAACACACTTCAATTTGCAAATACTCCCTGAAGGACAGTTTTAGTGATTAGTAATTAAAACTTACGCTTGCAAGAAACAGTCAGAGTCATTTTTTGCTCACACAAACCCAAACTTGCAAGGTCCAGCCAGATCTTCTAAAATGATCTTGCTTGTTAATTTATCTGGTAAAGTTAAAAAACTTCCTATGGCATTTGGCACTAACCTCCACTGTTGCATTCTGCCCTGGAGCTAGCTCCAAAACAGCAGGCTGGATCCCAAAAGGATCCTGTATCACAAAATCAGCAGTGACAGCCACCTAATGTATTAAAACAAAAAAAAGAAAAAGAAAAAAAAATATAAATAAATTTAATTGACCAGGTTGTTGTGTTTAAAATACAGGGTTACCTGAAACAGGCAGTATACTACAACATCACTGTTCTACCTCTTACCATACTTTTTTTCACGCATCTCAAAAGAATGTGGCTCATAAATATGGCTTAATTAGACAAAAAAAATACTCCCTGCTTTATAATGACCTTGGTGAAAGCAGGAGGGAAAGTGCAGTCTCTGAAGACAAATGACAGTGTCAGAAGCCATACTCATTTCCTTTCATAGAACAGCTCTGCCTGAGAGAGGGGCTCTGTCTGTTTCTCCAGGCTTAAAACTCCGAGTTGAAACTCTGAAGTCTCTGGAGGGACAACATGGCCCATCTGCTTTTACTCCAGCACCAAAAATGCCAGTCTACCTGTCCCATTTTATCTCCTTTGTCTGCTTCACTTAGGCCCTGCTTTGTGATGGGGAGCTAAAGACAGAGCAGGGCTGGAGTGGATTGCTGTGTCTACAGGAGCAGCAAGGTCAGTAAGGGATGATTTTCATGAGGAGGGAGAGGAAATTACCTCAAGAAATGCTACAACTGATTGCATTTCTACTCGCTTTAAGGGTAAGTTTGAAGTTCAAGCCAGTTTTCTTTTCCCTCATCTATGCCTCAGTTTACCTCTCCCCTGAGTAAGACAACCTGTTCCAAAGGCAAGCCAGAGCACAAGAAGAAGGTACAGCCATCCATGGAGATTGGTTTTGAGGATAAAGGTGAATTCCTGAAGGAATGGCACAATGCAGATGTCTCCAGCAAGGCCTTATGACTTCTGTGCTAATCCACCATGACTGGCTCAAAAGGTTTTCACACCAGGGCACCTGCACCATGCTGGGTCCAGTATTTCCCTTCTAATCACTCACCCTGGAATCAGGAGCTGGACAGACTTTCTCTGGCATTATAGAGAACTTCCCAGTCCTAACTCCCTCATTTCTGCACAAAGTTGCTGTTGTTTTTATTCCTCCAACAAGGCAGGCACCACAGTCTATAATGTCAGGCACTGCAACGAGTAACACAGAAAATCAGACTCCAGAGACAGCAAAGGCTGCTGATTAAACAACTCTTTACAGACATTACTGCATGTGAACATGCCAGGTTTTGCAATCCTAAACCCCCTCAAATTCTTTCATTTGGAAGTTGGGCAGTGTGAGCTGTACATTTCTACATTCATCTTACAATATAATGAGGTAAGATGATCTTTCCTCCTTAAAATTTATTGAATGATAAAAAGTAAGATAATTTCTTTAAGAAAAGCTCAGTATAACAGGAAGAGGTGAATTTATAAAAAATCACAGCAAATTTTTGCAAAAGTAATCCTGTTTGTTATAGTTGAGGCTAGACATCTGAGAGGTGTAGGGATACCATATCCACATATAATTAATTTCAAATTCCATTAATATTAATTAATAGCATCAAATAGTTATAATTAAATAATAATTCCATAATATTTAGAATCAGTTATTAAAATTGGGAGCTCAGGAATCAACAAAACACAGACCTAGAAATGTGGCTCCTACTCACTCCTCTAATATAGTGAAAAAAAAAGAGCCTGAGATGGCAAGAACAAATAATTGAGGAAAAATTCGACAGGATTACATTTTAATAACTAATAAATCTATGATGAATGAAAATGATATAGATATCAAAATGTAGAAACGGCACTGCCAATTTTTTCTACATTTGTTTTGTGACACAAAACTGAAGACAGTCAAATAAAAAAGACCCAAGTCTGCTTAACTTTAGAGAAATTTAATATTTGGACACTATTGACACGTTAATACTGGAAGTGATCTGGACATTACTGACATGTTAATACTGGAAGTGATACTTTAGCTTGGACTGGGATGACAAAAGGTTCTGATACTTGACTCTCCACTAATATATGATCTTCATAATCTCCCAGATATTCAGGAATAAACTGGACTGTATACTGGCATGCCATTCCAGGAGCAATCATTCCTCCCTTTCCTGGATATTTTCCTTGGGGAGGAAAATAAAAAAAAAAAAAAAGGAAGAAAATTTAAAAAAAAAATTAAAACCTCCCCAAACTGGCGGTAGTATTTATGATCACATCTTCTTCTGGAAAGGTGCCTGTAAACTCCCCCCATTTATTGCCTAAATCAAGCTGATAAAAAGGGATGAGCACAAGAGGCCTGGCAGTGCAATCTGGGAATGTGCACATGTTCCAGGGAGCTCAAAGATTGCTTTGTCAGAAATATGCTCCTCACAAACACAGAAAACAGCAAGGAGAAACCTAGAGACATGACCCAGTTTTGCTTTACCACAAGACAAAACGGCTTACACGGAGGCATCTAACTTCTTCTAAATATTCCTCCAGTTCCTGGGGTATCACAATCTCCTCAGGCAATCTATCCCAGTGTCTGGCTATCCTAGTGTAGGAAAGATAATTTTCTTAACTTTCCTCTAAACCTATCCTTCCTTACTGCAACTGAAGTGTGTTATTTCTTGCCCTCTCCTCCTAATTTTTTCAGTGGAAACTACATCTGTTCCTAGATGAATTTTGGATATGACTCGATCTAGGTATTCCACGGATCCATTTCAATCTAACATCAAACACTTTAATTTAGCCTTCTTGAATTCCTCATTAGACCATTTCAATCTGCTTAGGAGTTACACGTGAATGGTAACAAGTCAGCCTTCAATTAAAAAGAACTGAGCACTATGGATAACAGAACCAAACAGAACATCTCTGAAAAATCTTTGTTAGAGCAGGCAAATTAGATTTTTTATGTGTTAACATTTTAAAGGCAGAAGAAGAATCCTTACCTGGACAGATGAAAAATACTGAAGTAGAAGGAGGGATAAGTCTTACGTGTTGACCTGTTGAAGTGATGTTCCGTAGCTCTAGGGTCATCTTCATTTAAAAAGAAAATAAAACGCTCCACTGTATTTACCATCACTCATTAAAATACTTGCAATTCCTGGGTACTACTAATACTGCTAGGAGTAAATACTTCATCATCACAACCAACCCCACAATCCCAGTTTATTCAATAGAGGGTGAATCAGATAGTACCAAAACAAAGCAGAGACTGAGAAGGGCCCATTTAATCTTTAAATGGTTTGTGTGCCAGTGGCAGGCGTGAAGGAGTATCTTCAAGGAAGTTAAAGGGTCATAAATTCAATATACAGAAAAAAAGCAGACTTTTGTTAAAATTCAGAAAAACTACAGACTGGGTGAAATATGTAGATCATGATAGGACATAATTCTCCAGGGAGGCAGAATTAACTCTCTACAAAGAACCTTCTCACCTCATAAACCTGCCCAGCTTTATCATATGAAAACAGGACAGAAGGTGGATTGGCAAGAAACACAGGAATAAATGAGGTATCACTGAAAGATAAAAAAAAGGAGACGTTATCTTCTTGCCTAGCTCTCTAAATACTGATAAAATGAGAAATTGCAAAATGTCTCCTTTGGCAAAAACAAAATATCATATAGACATGCTTTGTTATTAAGAGACTATATAAGAAATTTAGCTCAAAATATCTCTGGGTAAATCCACACCAATTCTGTAGTGGAGCTCTGTGTGCTCCAGCTCAGAATCCAGAAACTGTACACACTGCATACCCTTTGGTATCTTCTGCTTTTCTTCTGGCTATGATTTCTTCCACTTTGTCTTGAGAAATCACAAGAGATTTGCCTCCATGCAGAGTATTGGGTGGGAAAAAGCGTGGGTTCTTCAAGTAATTCTGTCTTTTCTCAAGTCTGGCAAGGCACTCACTTATTTCCTCTGCTTTCCAGGACTTACTCTCTTTCCCGGCTCGTTTCTGTGACGCTCTAGCATTCTTAGAAAAACAAGAGTGCATCGTGCAACATTAAACACAGTGATTTTGAGAATGAGGAAAAAGGGAGCTGCACATGTCTAACTAAGGCTACACAGCAATGAAAATTTATGTATCAAATACAGTGTTTCTCCCTTTTTAACAGAGTAAATAAATTGAGTCCTGGAGTCAAATCAACAATGGGTTGATATTCACCCTTTGTTGCAGAAACAGCAAGAGGCCTTGCAGATCATACAGACTAAAACAAACCTGTAAAATGTACCTTACTCATGGTTTTAGCCTCGAGGCTGGAGTCTGGAGTTGAGGACAGAGTTGAAGACACACTTGTCACACTGCCAGGCAGGTAGATACTCTCGTCCAGCGAAAAAGCGCGTTGTTTACGTGTCCCTTTCAGGTACCCAGGTTCCGATGCTCCTGCAATTCAAAGAAGAAAATTAATTCTGTAAGAGGAAAACATGAATGATAAGCATGAATAAGAATGGTAAACATGAAAACATGATTTAGTCTAAGCATAGGTATGAGTTTAAGTCTCGTTGATAGCAGAAATACAGTTTAAATCCTCTAGAATTGAATTTACATTTATAACTTATTTTGTATCTTTAATAAGAAAGCTTTTAGAAGCACTAATTAAACAGGTTGTATACAGTTATATTAATCTTACAAGTGAGTGGGACTTAGAATGCCCTGTTCCGTTTACAAAAAGATCCATATGATGGACTTCTGACAGTCAGAATTTTGATAAAACCAGGATATACCACCTAGTGCCATATTCCTATGGTTAGACAGCAAAACTGCCACCAAATTTAAGATGTGAGATTTTTCACTTTGGAACACCAAATCTTGAATCTGTGACTAAGTTGATTACTCTGAAATGTTTGGTTTGGCTTGACTGAAAAAATTCATTTCAATGATCCTAAAACCTTTCATCTTAGCTCAGACATAAATAAAAGAAGTAAAGAAGTCTTGACATTGTCCAAAATATTTTTCTTACTGATCGCCATATGCAAATAAAGCTAATATATTTCCAGAACTGGAAATTTTAAAACCCTAAATAAAGAAGACAATTTCATTTCACTGAAAATAGTTTTTATTTAATGTAACTGCTTTCCTTCACTGTGTACAAGATGTAGTTGCAGCTTCTGTGCTAATGAAATTGGATAGAGATAGAACACTCAAAAGTTTTTGTGTGAGATCGAAAGAACCGTAAACAAATGTGCAACAACCATTAAATATCATACTGAAGAACATCTAAACTCAGTAGTTTTGAATTTATCAATTTTACTTTGAGAATGTGCCCTTAGTGGGATTTTATACTTAAAATACTAGAGTCCCTTCTGCTTTGGCAGAAAACTATAAAAATATACTCTGATCTGCTACATCCTCCAATACTTCAATTACAGAGTGTTCTAAAAGCTCTAAATTACTTTCTGCTTTAAAAGGTACCTTTTGGTGCTTTAGCAAGAGGTAGTTTCTCAGTGATGTAATCCTCAGGACAGATTAAATTATTCTTTCTGAGAAGTTCATTATCCACAATCCACCGAAAAGAGGATGCCACTGCAACAGTAAAGCCAACAAGCAAAAGACAATCAAAAAAAGCAAAATATTAGCCCCTTAAAACACACTATCTTGATCAATCCAAAGTAATGTTTTTACACCTCATCCCTGTCATAATCTTACCTATGTAATTATTATTACGTAATAATTACCCCTTCGGTAATATTTTTTCATAGAGACATAATCTGGTATTTTAATCCCAAGAGTTGGACATGTACCTCCACAGTTCTAAATTCAGTTCAAACCCAGCTAAGCATCCATTGGAGAAACATTTAATCTGTTTGTTGCTGCTATATATATCAAGGTATGTATGCTTGTAATATTTAGGTGGTAACTCCTCAATTTCAAATTTAATACCTTGAACACGACCTGGTTATTTGGTTTCTCAGTGTTAAACAGATGCTACTCTACTTGAACCTCAGCACAAAATCCTTTCAAGTTGCTCTGTTGATGTAAAGACCACTCCAAACTGGTCTCCAGGTACCATAACCATGTCCTGGGGGGCAACATTCCATAAGCCTCACCTGGTGGTAGCCCCATTTTGTGGAAATCTTCCCCTGCATCAGCCTTCATCAGATTTAGAACCCTTTCTTCTTCAGCTTTTGCTCGGGCCTGGGCCTGAATGATCTCCTCTTCTGCTTTGTCAGCTTCCGTCAGTCGGCTCTTATACTCAGCAAGAAGCTGCATGGGCATGGGTGAATAAAGAGAAATCTGAGCTGTTACAGGTAGATGTTTTCTATTTGTCTTTGAGAGGGTAAAACATCACTGTACAAGCATCAGCTAGCCTGCTAAAACACTGTCATTCCATGATGACACAAAACAGAAAAAAACACCTGTGGCTTAAATCATCCAGAATCAGCCTCTACTTTTATATACTGACAACAGCTGTTGGGGTGATGACAAGGTAAGAACCCCGGGGCCCTGTTCAACAAGTACATGGAAAAGTTTTCAGCCAGTCCAATAGGCATTTAAAGGGCTACTGCTTTTACTGGTTGTACTCTGTGTCTGAAAACCCAGCTAGAGATAACATCGTCATGAAGGACCATGTGAGTATTAACTTACATGAAAGGTTCTGTGGGAAACTGCTCAAGTAAATTTCCATTAAAACGTCAATTGTAGGATCAACACCTGCCTTTTAATTTTATTTTACAAAAGATCTAAGTAGCAACTAAAGAGCTCCAAACTCTGACTTGGTTTGGACTTGTACCTTCTCTAGCTCATCTGTATAACTGTCTTGATAAACACTGTCTTCTCCTTGGGACTCAATCCAGTTTGTTGCCACGTCCACCTCAAAAACATCTCCAGTGTACAGGTCCTTAAAAGCACTAGCCAGCACATGAGAGATGTCCTGGGGAAAGAAAATGTGGGTGTTTAGAGCTGAAAGCCCCACATAGGATGGGAAGAAATCACTAGGTGCATGCAAACAGCTGGAATAAACAAATGGGAAAAGGTACCTGGAAAGGGGATGCATGTGCACACGACCACTGAGGTGTGGATGTCTGTGAGTGTGTGCTGTGGGACAGTGTGTCTGTGCTGGCTGGCTGGACGTGCAGGTGATGGTGATGGACACGGTTCTCTGTGTGCACAGTGTGTGTGATCGTTTGTGCAGGGCTGGGGCTGTGCAAGGCTGTGTGAGTGGGGAGAGTGTGTGTGAGGGAGATACAAACACTGTACAGGGATGTTTGTGTGTGTGTGTGTCAGTCCTTGTGCAGGGTGTGTGTTTGTGCGCCAGGGTGTGTGCGGGGGTGTATCAGTGTGTGTGATACTGTTTTTATGGGGGTTTGTGTGTGTAGCAGTGTCTGTGTGTGTGAGGCTGTTTGCAGCAGGGTCTGGGTGAGGCTGTGGGTGTGTGTTTGTGAGGCTGTTCATGGCGGGGGGCTGTGTGTGAAGCTGATTGCAGAGTGGTCTGTGAGTGCTGGTGGGTCAGTGTGTGATGCTGTTTACGGGGGGGGGCTGTGTGTGCAGGTGTGTCTGTAAGGCTGTTTGCCGCGGGGCTCTCT
>VZRS01007031.1:270533-376433 GCA_013398055.1 Ifrita kowaldi
CTCTGTGTGGGAGGCTGATTGCAGGGGTGTCTCTGTGTGCAGGGTGGTCTGTGTCTGTGTGTCCCAAGGGTAAGGGCAGGTCTGTGTGTATGGCAGGCTTTCTGCAGGGTCTGTGTGCAGGGCTGTGATGCTATTTGGGGCTATGCAATTTGTGCCCGTACTGCCCAGTCCCGCTGCGTTACCTGCGGATTGGGGCTGGGGCTCCCTTCAGCCATGTCCAGCCCGGCGCTGGGCTCCTCTGGGCCGGGGCTGGGGCTCCCTTCAGCCATGTCCAGCCCGGCGCTGGGCTCCTCTGGGCCGGGGCTGGGGCTCCCTTCAGCCATGTCCAGCCCGGCGCTGGGCTCCTCTGGGCCGGGGCTGGGGCTCCCTTCAGCCATGTCCAGCTCGGCGCTGGGATCCTGCGTGTCGGAGCTGGGGCTCCCCTCAGCCATGTCCAGCCCAGCGCTGTGATCCGGTGTGTCGACGCCGGGGCTCCCCTCAGCCACGGCCGGCCCGGCCCGTCCTCAGCCTCCCGCCGCCGCCGTTGCCGAGTGACCGTGCGGGCGGGCAGGGCAGGGCACGGCCTGGCGGGGTAATGGCGCTGCCTCCCTCACCTTTCCCGGGCGCCATCTCCCCTCACAGCCCCGCCGCCGCTCTGGGGCGGCTGAATGCAGCACCCCGAGTCTCTGGGGGGCTCGTATCCCGTCTCTTCCCTGCCATGTACTTGTGATATTTCAAGTGCGAGCAGCGCCGTGAATTAATAAGAAATAAAATGTTGACTTGAGACCTGTGAAGGGGATTTGGACTTCGGGGGGATTGCGGGGGGTCCCTCCGCCGCTGTGCAGGTCGTGGGTTGGAGCTGAGGGAAGAGGCTAAATCCTCTCCTAATTCCCCACACGCGGGACGAGGAGGCTGGGCTCATCGCTGCCGCTGGAACCGGGCTGGGAGATGGGAATATTCATCAGCAGCCCCGACCCATCCATCTCCCCGCTCTGCCTGCGGCGCCCTGGCTGTGTACACCGGTTGCTAACAACAGGCTCCGCTCAACCCGGTGATATTTTCCACAGAAACCATCTCGGTGTAGATTTTCTCCTTGTCCTGCTGCCTTTTTATGCTTTCTTTTTTTTTCCTCCCCCTCCTCCACTCTTCTTGCTCAGAGTGAAGGAACCAGATTGTGGCCCCCGGGCTTCTCCATCGCTGTCAGGGTGGCTTGGCTCTACAGGGTTTTGGACACTGGGTTGGGCAATGTTACACCCTGAATGGAAAATAACCATGGCAAAAATAACTGGAATTCACCAACAGGTGTTGTTCCACCAGCAGATAAGCCAATGGCTGTGGGTGTAAACCCCACGGCAACGATGGGGGTGGTTGAAATTCAACTTGTTTTTTTAGACATGTGGCACATGGGCTTGAGACTACCGGGTGTCACGAGCTTTAGGTCCTCAGCTCACCAAAGTCCACGTTTGGAATAAAACACCAAATTAAAGCCAGAGGCACTGCTGTGGTTTTAATTTCCCTGTGAAAAAGGGAAGCTTGCCCAAGAGAAAGCTTGGCAAATCTGCAATATCCTGTTCCAAAGATTAAAGCAGAGAAATCACAGATGTCTGACAAGGATATGACCAGGTACTTGTGCTTTCCAATAGAAAAGGTTCACAGCTTTCACAGAATCACTTAGGTTGAAAAAGATCTCTAAGATCATCAAGTCCTACCATTACCCCAACTGCTGAGATCACCACTAAACCCTGTCACCAAGTGCCATACCCTCACACTTTTTGAAGGCTTCCAGGGGGTGGTGATGCCACCACTGCTCTGGGCAGCCTGTTCCAAAGCTTGATAACCCTTTCAGCAAAGAAATTTTCCCTGATATCCAACCTAAACCTTCCCTGGTGCAACTCGAGACCATTTCCTCTGGTCCTGCCCTTGTTCCCTGGGAGGAGAGCCTGAACCTCACCTGGCTGCACACTCCTCTTAGGGAGTTCTAGAGAGTGAGAAGGTCCCCCCTGAGCCTCCTTTTCTCCAGACTGAACCCCCCCCAGCTCTCTCAGCTGCTCCTCATCAGACTTGTGCTCTCAAACAACTTTGTTTCTGTGCAGGCTTGTAGGTTCTCGCCTTTAAAATCACTGCATCCACATTTTAACACGTTTCCATATTAGAAGTCCAACTATTCCCATCATGTGCTATTACAATTGATTTTAACATCTGTTTGCTAACTGGAATGTTAGTAAAATCCAGAATTTTAAAAAAGAATTCTTTCCCAGCCTTTAAAATGGTGACAGTAAAGCAGATGTTTTTGTTTAAAACGGTATATAAAAGCACATGAAAACTGACTGTGGAAAAAACTTTCTGTACTTTCATCTTTACTGTCTTTCAGTAACTTGCCAAGCACATCATCTCAGCTTAGAAGCTGGATTTTGTTTTTCAAACTACAGTCCATAAAATCTGGAAGTGAAGGTGAGATCCATCTGCCCAGAAGCCAACTGCAGGATCAGAAGGAGGGGCTTAAACCACTGTTCCAGAGCAATGCACAATTGTTTCCCATATGACAATGGGATATTTTCCCTTAGATTTCCATTTTTAAGCCATCATAATTTACTTAGATAAACTTAAAAAATAAATGCCAGTTCCTATTGTAAAAGTGTTAAATTCACATAGATATATGTACATGCACACATTTCCATATAAATATGATGAGCATTAAGAACAATTTGCATATACATCATCCTCTTTTATAAAAGATATTTAAATTCCAAAGGCTGAAGAGAGACTCATGCGTGTAGGGAATGAAAAAAAAAACCAACAGCAATTTTATCCTACATTTATAGGTATAAATACACAGGTATAAATATTTATATGTGTAAACATACACACTTTCTCTAACTGCCATGGATAACTTCTACCACGTGTTTTACCTTGGATTTCCCTCTGTACCATGTAAGGCTGAATTTTATGGTGGGTTTTAGGTTTGGATTGGGTATGTGGATCTGAACAGACTCCTGAGGGCCCCACCTTGATGCCTGTGTGCAGTGTGGAGCACAGAGGGATTTTTCTTGGAGGAAATTAATCTGAAACTGAACTCTCCAGGATCACCTGGTCTGCTCCATCAGCTAACGGGCTCTCAGTCTACAGGACCAGGTACAAGCTATTCTGAAATAAAATATGCCCAAATGCCTGTCACAGACCTTAGAGGAATCATAACTTCTGCTAAAATACGGATTATTCCATGTTTTAAAGTAGTCTCCCTGTCTTGTCAGGATCATATTGCTTTTCTGTATTCATTTTGTTCACACTCCCCAAGTGATCCCCACACATTCCTTGTCATCCTGTGGGGACTCTTCAAAGTTCAGCTGTTGTCCAAACCCATTCTTTCTTCTGGTAGTAACATGTTCAGAAAACATCCTTCCCATCGTAATCTAACAAAATCAGAGTCCTGGAGGTGATTTGTTCAGACATCCAGGTACCAAATGACACTATGATAGGACAAGCCCAGCTCCTTCTTTCTCCTTGTTCTAAGACTGACAGTAACAGAACATTTTTGCATATAAAATAGCTTGATGTGATTTGAATGCAAACAGGGAGCTCAGTTACTGAGTAAGAGGTTACGGGTACATAACAAAATTGCAGAGTGGAACTGTATCTTACATTTTTTTCAGAAATATCAAGCTCCATACCAGTTTTATTTACCTCACTCCTCTTCTGTCAAAAATATAGACAGATGTTATGTCCTGGGTCTGTACGTCAGCCAGTATATTTCTCATTATTTCTATATTTATAACCAATGGACTACTGTGTCTGACTATAATCTTAAATTACAAGTATTCCTTAAATGTGTAAACACTGGGCTAATAATTGCATTCTTTCAATGCTCACAGAAAAGTTCATACATTTATCTTCACAGTGATCCCAAAATCTTCACTAATGTCAGTGGACTTCTTTAGAGAGGGAGCACTCATTACACTGATTCCACTCACTTGGTGTTTGAAAGGTTTCTTTGAAATTATGAAACATAGGACACTCTTAAAAAATAAAAATCAACGGTTTCCCCCCTTGTGTTAATACAACAGTATGGATTAATTTAGAAATATGTACCTATACATAGCTCAAATGTAAATATAATTCAAATTTATTTTTATATATAAAAATAAAGATATACAAAATAGTCTTGGCACTTATATCGATTTTTTAAAAAAACACAAATCCTTAGAGTTCAGAGTGCATCAAGACTCCACATATTTTTTTATATTTTTAGCAATTTCTGGCAACAAGACAAGTCCTGCAGGCTTCAGGTGGCATTCTTTAGATGTGGGAAAGCAAGGGAACTGGCACTGCCGTGCTGCCTTTTGCTCTGGAGGAATGGCACTGTTTTGCATACTTGCATATGGGCAGCAGAAAACAATTTCTAATTATTTATAATTTTTTGCTAAGTTTTTTGGAGGAGTTTCACGAAGTAATTCCCAAAAGTGCACTGATGGATGATTCACTTTGACGCTGCTGCCCTCCAGTGGTCCTGTTAAGGTTCCCATGTTTTCAGGAAAGCCTTTAAACGAACATTGCATTAAATCTTTGTTTTGATCAGGCAACTGAGCAGGCATAAATATTTCCATCTATGCAATCTGGCATCTTCTCTTACCAATGTATTGGGCAAAATGTTTTTCACTGGCAAAACTGTGTGTTATCTTGTAATTATTGCAGATGCAGCCAAACAGGTATCACTGGAATGCAGTTCTCCTTTGCATGTTACCATCAAAGTAACTCCTTCTTCTTGAAGAAGAGCAAAACCAGCATCCACAGAATGACTTTAAAACCCAAATAAAATTTGCAGATATGGAAAACGGAGAAATAACTTTTCACTTTCCGGTGAAAAGTGGCAAAGAGCTCAGTTTCTAAAAGCTGGCTTCTCTCATCACACTGCTTCCTGTCCCAAAGTTGCTTTTTCTTCAAATATCCCAGTTTGGAGACAATCAGTATCTTACAGATCTGACCTTGCTTCGATGTGCTGTGATCGTCTCCAGTTGGAGAGAGTTTGAAACAACCTGTGACTGGCAGTTCCACCTGAATATTTTTCATTATTTTCTCTCTTAACATCTTGTGTGGAGTTATTTTGTAACTCTTTCCTGACACGAGTCAACTATTTCCAACTTGCTTCCAGTTTACATTTCCTGAGTTTAAGCATTTCTTTGTTTCCTGCATTTTTTTCCTGTACCTAGAAGTCTGTCCCTCTCTAAAACATGTGAGTGGGTATTGCCGTGCTTCTGCTGAAATACTTACACTGTAATTTCACTCAGGCCACATGGGATTTACAAACCAGACACACCCAACAAGTAGGAGAAGCATGTGGAAAATGCATTCACAAAGGGGCCAGTCATCCCTTTCTGGCAGTGTCTGGGCAGATACATCACTCTAATTAAACTGGAAATGGGCTACGCCTCCACACAGAGATCCTGGGATCCTCCATGATAGCACTCCATGCAGATATCCTGGGATCCTCCATGATAGCACTCCATGCAGATGTCCTGGGATTCTCCATGATAGCACTCCATGCAGATATCCTGGGATCCTCCATGATAGCACTCCACACAGAAATCCTGGGATCCTCCATGATAGCACTCCATGCAGATATCCTGGGATTCTCCATGATAGCACTCCACGCAGAAATCCTGGGATCCTCCATGATAGCACTCCATGCAGATATCCTGGGATCCTCCCTGATAGCACTCCACGCAGAAATCCCGGGATCCTCCATGACAGCACTCCATGCAGAGATCCTGGGATCCTCCATGATAGCACTCCACGCAGAAATCCTGGGATTCTCCATGATAGCACTCCATGCAGATATCCTGGGATTCTCCATGATAGCACTCCACGCAGAAATCCTGGGATTCTCCATGATAGCACTCCATGCAGATATCCTGGGATTCTCCATGATAGCACTCCATGCAGATATCCTGGGATTCTCCATGCTGTCCCTCCATGCAGAGATCCCGGGATCCTCCGTGAAGCCACTCCACACAGAAATTCTGAGATCCTTCACACCCCCTTCACGCAGAGATCCCGGGATCCCCCACACTCCCCCTCCACGCAGAGATCCAGCTGGAGGACACAGTGCAGATGTGACCCTGCTACTCTCAGGCAGAGCAGAACAAGGGGCTCCCACTCCACTGACATGTTCCCAGATCCCTGGGTCACAGAGGGTTATTGGATTATAGTCTGACCTCCTTTTCTCAAGTTATTACCTCTAACCCAAAACAGTTTAACCCAGTGATATGTTTTGTTAAAATCAGTGATTTTCATTCTGTGCTCCATGACTTTATGGGGTTCCACTAGTTATTGTGAGGAGTCTATGAAAACTAACAAGGAAAGCAGCCTCTGGTTAGATTTACAAGCCAGTATTTGGCTTCTTCTTAGGGATATACCTTTTGTCCCCAAATTAAAGAATAAGGTTAGCATTTTCACGCTCCAGAATATTTTTCCCTGTGATCATAAACTCAGCGCTAGTTTTGATAGAAATCCATTTCTTGGCATAGAGTGGTGGATCACAGCCTTCATTTCTCCAGATCTTAAAGATTTTGCAGTAACAAAAATGTTTAACTGATGCTTAATAGTGTTTATCCACCCTTCAGGGGCACCACAGGGGAGATGTTTGTACCCCAGACCTGCACTGCAGATTCCACGTTTGCATATAATATGTACATAGATTAGGTTTGTGTGAGCCTCTTCTGTCCTGGAAGCAATCTGGCATGCCATGGCAGAACTCCACAACAGCTAATTTATGCTGCTGGGAATAGCCCAATGATTGACACTTTTTAGTAGGAAATCTGGTTCTTTCTTCCCTTCTGGGTTTCAGTTCTTTTGGAAGTTCTTTTTACACAGCAGCCAGGATTTCTATAAATGCAAAAATAAATCTTGGAAGAGGAGGAACTTTCAGTCTGTTTTTTCTGCTTTTCTCGCCACCCTTGGGAGCTCCTGTCTCAGATCACCCTGTTACTTACTTTTTATCCCCTTGTGCTTTATCTGTCTGGGCTCATTCATCCAAGCCATGGCTGTCAGAAAACCATGGCTTGGACCTGTCTCATGCTGTCCCAGTGCCTCAGTACTTTACCAGGTTGCTCTTCTTGTTCTGTAATCTTGTGCACAAGGAATTAAACTCCTTTTTTCTTACCATTGTCTGGCAGGATTTTTTCTCAGCCTCCTGTCAACAAACTGTCAGACACAATGGGCTTGCAGATATTCCCCTGCTCTCCTGGTTTGGGTGAGTGAATCAGGTGAATTACTTAGAGGGAAAGATGTAAATCATTCTTCCATGCCTGTCTGTGCTCCAGGTATCTGTAATGTGAGGATGTGCTGAGCAAGGCTCTCGGCTGGGAAAGGATGGGGAGAGGTCTGAATATTTGGAGTAGAAGATGGAGAAGACTCAAAATCTGCCTCCTGTAAGGTGCAGAGCAATGAGGAACTGCCATCTAACTCGGAAGGAAAAGGAATCCCAACACCCCTAAGAAGAACATCAAGAGAAAAGCTTTTTACAGTTTACCTTAACATTGAGTTATTTTCAGCTCCTAGAGAACTGCTAATTTAGGCCTAGCTCCAAACAATATCTTTCCTGGCTATGTTGTTTCAGAGTGATGAATGGGGTAGATTTAAAAGGATTTTTATCCCTTTATCCCTAGAAACTTGGGCACAGATGAATGACCCAGAAGGCCAGCTGAGTTAGGGCTGAACTGCTGATCAAGAACATCTTGCTCTAGTTCCAAAACATCATCTCAGGGAGGATATTTATTCACTTTGGGACAACATGAGTATGGCTTGCTAGAGCCACGTCCAAAAGCCCTTGCAAGGGTAGTTTGAGACATAAGTAAATTCATGCCATTTATCTTTCCCTACTCCAGTCTCATGGGCTGCAAAGGGTTGGAGTGCAAGGAGGGGACATGAAGCTGTAGCAACCTGGCATTGGTGACAGAAATGAAATGGAAGATATTTGGATTTACTAAAGAGGCTTGGTGTCATTTTTAATTGCTCCAAACTGTGCCCTAGCTCCTGCAGATTGGGAGGAATCTCACTGGAAATAGTGTCTGTAGGAGTCAAGATAACTCAGTAGGAGAGAAAGAAAATCCACCCCACTGGGATGGGAGAGTGTGAGAGGTGCTGATGTCCTGAGGGCACGCAGAGTCTGTCATCAGCAAAATGCACAGCTGTGTTATCACCTCGCTTTCCCAGTGTATTATTTCATTTTTGCTGGTAGGGGAAGATAAGGCTGGCTCAGCCAAACCATCAGGCTTGTATGTGCTTTTCCATGTGAGCCCTGCAGCGGATCAAAGGCAGTGAGTTCAGCAGCCAGAGGAACTGGGACCTGCCTAGAAAATCAGCATCTTCTTTCCTGCCCAGGATAGCAGGACACAATCAGTGGTACCCTTTTACCGTGCCCAGGAAATCGTGAAACAGGGTATATGTTGTTGCCATTTACCTTCATTTACTGCCATCTAACTGGCCTTCACTGCAGGCACTGAGACAAGGAATGGCCCCTTTGCAGAGGTCCCAAAATGACTGGTTTTCCCCCCATTATGCCCTGCTCTAAACCACACCTAACAACCCATCTATTAAGCTGATTGTTTTTGTATCACAGCATATCTCTAGGCAGGCTACTCTGGTAGCTACTTACATTATATTTTAACATTTTAGGGCTTATTTCTAACACAGGAGTTTCCTTAGGGTTCTGAGCAAGGAAAGGTCTCCCAAAGGAAGGTTTTGCTCTTAGGACAGTGCTGCCTACAGCTGCCACCATGTCATGTAAGATGCCAAAGGATATGCAGTACATGTGCCAGGGTCTGGCAGACATTGGGGCAGGATCTGTACGGACTGGCAGCCTTATGGAGTAAAAACAGGTGGCCAGCTGGGACATCCTGCAGCACTTGCAATGACATGGAGACTTCTGTGTTTATGCAGCCAAGTACTGTTTTTACAGTTGTTAAGTTCAAGGAGCAGCACTTTCCCCCCTCCAGGAGCACCCAGAAACTACCAGCAACCAATTAAAAATCAAAGTATGACCTAAAGTGCTGCACTTCAGCATGAAATTCATTACAGTGTTGATTTTGACCTGGAAAGAGCCAGTTACCTAATACAAGAAGAAATGCTTGCATTTGGAGTCTTCTCCATTTTTTTTTTCATATTCAGGAATGAGCAAATTCTTTTTTTGGTTGCACTTGGCCTTAAAAATACACACTCCTCCATCCCCCCAGCAGCACAGAATTATCCCTGATGCATTAGAAAGTGTGAAAAACCCTTCAAAAGCTCATTTTAACCTGAGCTGCAGCTGGCACCTTGGAATACAATGCATCAGGTCTTCACCCTGATTGGAGTTGAAGAACACAAGGCATAAACCAGTGAGAGCATGTCCCATCACGTCCTGCTGGTGTGCTCGTGTGCTGAAACTGCACAGGCTTGCAACACTTTTAAGTGAAACTGTTCATTAAGCAGCCAAAGCTGGTTTGCTGGGTTGTCTTATGTTTTGGCAGAGCAGCTCTTTTTACCTTTCATCTAAAGGAGATCTAACACTGATAAAAAGCAGAGTCTGTCTGCTATTTCTGTAGAAAAATAGATGTCTGAGGGGATTCTCCCATTCTGGCCCACCAAGCAAGGGGCCAGAGACAGCAAGGAGGGTGAAGTTTTCAGGATTCAAGGATCACATGGTAGGCACAAGGGTAGCTGATGGCATAATTTGGACAAGGTGGATGAGGGAAGCCCTGAGGAGCTTAGGGAGGTGCCAGAGGGGCCACAAACTCAAAGGCAAAGCCAAGACAGCAGTTCCAGAGTTGTATTCTCTGGTTTTTGTACAGCCCACAGGCTCGGAGCTGGGATCCCAGCAGCAATGCTCCCAGCAGGCTGTGTGTGAGTTTCCGGGAATTGTTCCCAAGGCACGTCCGTGTGCAGTTGCACAAACCAGGGCTCCTCCGACCTGAGTGGGGACGTGTCTGTGGGAAGGCTTCAATGGTTGAGGTGCCCGGCAGCGGGAGCAGGAAGGAAATGAGTCATTCAACCTTTCTGCTTGGGCTGCACCGAGCTTGCAAAAGTGATGAGGAGGCACCAAAACCCAATAAAGTACTTCCTCAGTGGGCAACTTGTGTGGTTCTTTCTGCACCCCAGTATCCTCTTGGTGTTTTCTTTTCCAAAACCCAAATAACATCACTGGCCAGAGGAATGGGGCTGCATTTGACTCTATCAGGTGTATAAATGTGTGATTTTAGAAGTGGCAGTTGCACCTTTATATATAAACTTGAGTTCTACTTTGCACTTAAAGCAAAGGTTCATTATTCCCTTTGTAAGAAAGATACAGAGTGTGATCTCAGACTTAAAACACCATTTCTCTGAAGGGTATTTACTCTATTTTGAGATACTTCAGCATCTTAATTTGGTCCTCTTCATCCTTTTCAAAGGCTGCTCTCTCTTCAGTGACAGTTTATTGAACCGTGCTCCTAACTTTCATCTTATGAAATGAAACTAGATCCGATAAGAAGCTAAATCAGAGGTGATGAATACTCTTTTTGAATACACTTGATGAGATTTTACAAGTTCATCCTTTTATTCATTTAGGAAATATATTAATCTAAAAATTAATCTAGTAATAAATTGCCATCTCATCTGGTTTTTTTTTCTTGGCCCTAAGTTTCAGTTTGTGTCATTCTCTTCATCTCATGTTTGTCTGTTTAAAGAGCATGGCTGATTATAAATTAACACCGAAAATGCTGGCTGTCCATTAGGACCAGGGAGACACAGGAATTCCTTGCATACTTTCTGCATAAACATCTGGTCTGGAGATGTTAGGAGTTCAAGAACATTTTCTGATTCTGCATGACTTGTTCAGATGGAGGTGGAGGGAAGTCTGATGTCACTCTGTTTATGTGAAGCATAGTTTTAACTCTTTGGGTTCAGAAATAAAAGTGCATTACTTGTAACATCCCTGATTATCTGTGTTGCACACTCTGGAATCACAAGATCTTCACGTGCAGTTTAAACTTGTGGGGCATTCTTATATCTAGCAGGATTTTCTACAATATAGGTGTAATTCAGACTTACCATATTTTCTGCACATTTAAAAGTCATGTGAACTGGCTACATGGAAAAAGCTGCAATTAGGTAATGATCTGAACAATTGCATCTAATTATTGTGATTATCCCAGTTGCAGGGAATTAAGCTGACAGATGAAGTATATTAAAAGGAGCCACTATGACATTAATCATCAACCCTCCCCCATACTTAACCTGTATACCCCAGTGCTATGGGCTGGAAAGAGGGAACCGTGCAAGAAAAAAGAGACACATGTCAAGCATTCCTGACAGCAGATGGTTTGGCCTAAGGACTGTGGTCTTTTAAGGTTAGAAATGAGTTTCCTGACCTGGACATCAGTGGTTGTGAAGCTTGGGGTCTGTGCTCAGCATAATCTGGGATCAAAGAATCACTAAGGGTGGAAAAGCCTCCAAGATCATTGAGCCCAGTCGTTACCCCAACACTGTGTCCACCACTAAACCCTGTCCTTGCCCCCAAGTGCCACATCCACGCAGCTTTTGAACACTTCCAGGGGTGCTGATTCCACAACTTCCCTGGGGAGTCTGTTCCAATGCCTGACCACCCTTTCAGTGAAGGAATTTTTCCTAATATCTAATCTGAACTTCCCCTGGTGGGACTTGAGGCCACTTCCTCTCATCCTATCGAATATCAGAAGGAGCCATTAATGGATAAAAGTGGCAGGACCCTGGGACCAGTCTCCTGCTGTCCTTCTTTCCGAACAGAGATAATCACTCCATGTAGTGTTTTCATAGCAGCAACTCCAGTACATCGTTAGTTTCCCCAATTAGGTTATTGTGTCTCATTCATGCAACAATAACTTCATGTTAATGGTCAGATTCACAAAATCATTCACACAGTTATAAATGATAGCATTGTGGGGCTAATCCGTGGTGTTTACGGGTGCACTGAACTGAGAGGCTGATGAAATGTATGCACCATGTTTCCTTTGAGCTTCTCATTTGCTGTTAATAGAAGAGCTTTTCAGAGCTTTAAAAGAAGTCTCTGGGGTCCCCTCCCCCCAAAAAGTCTTCCTATAAGTGTTTTAGACTAAATGTACTTTTCAGTACAACTCTCTGGTAAAGACATTTTCGTTCTCCCAGCATCAAAATATTTAAGGTCAGGGAATTTAACATAAGAGAGTTTACTTAAATCTACATTTGTTAAATCATGGAAATGCATAAAAATTACTCTCAGAAATACATAAAAATTACTCTCAGAAACTCATAAATCTGTCCTGTAGTGGGAGAAATGAGGTAAACAAATGTGAAATAAAACTTTCAGCACAAAATTAGTCTGAAGACAAAATTGGTGCGACATCTAAATACCAAGCACTATTGAATTGAGATAAAATTATTTAACTATCTCCTTTATACTGAAATTCCAAGAGTTATAATGAACTCCTTGGAATAAGCAGAGGAACTTAGAACTTTATTTTCCAAATCTTAATCTTGCTTTTAATTCTATTTTCCTATAATTTTTCAACCTGAAATCAATGTGAGACTTGTTGAACTGGCAACTCTCTAAGTCTTTAATTGTGACCATACAGTAATAAATGACTCTTTTGATTGTTTTATTGCTTTATTTGGTGGTTAGAACTGCTCTTGATTACTTAGTCTAAGTGGAGGGAAAACCCTTGAGATACTTAAGATACAATAAGTCAGGTAGGCGTATTTCTGGCTTAGCAAGTCAAATTTATCTTCTGCTCAAGCAGAAATACCTCATTAATTTTAATGGGACTCGTACAGGATTCTGCCAGCAGCAGGTTTAGCTTTACACATCCCAGCATCTGTTGCTTCCTTTTCCTGTGGCCATGCACAGCTCTCCTAAATGGGAGTAACTGCTGCAATAAATGGTTTAAATGCAGATGTATACATCAATATCATTTACTCTGAAGGCACTTTGGCACAGCTGTCCGTGGTGATAAACAAAGCATCTGGCTGCCCTTCCCATCCCCTGAACTGCATGATACCATCCCAGCCTAGTTTATAAACTACAGTGAATTAATCTGTCCAGTCACTTATCCAGTCATAAATCCCATTCCTGATCTTATTCCAGTTTATCTCCTGAGGGAACATGATTTCCAAAGGTGCTGATCTCTGCCAGCTCCTGCAGAGCCACGAGGCTGCTCTTCCCCACAGCTCAGTGTGTTCCCTGCAGGTGAGGGACCGGCAGCTGCTGCAGACCTGGAAGTGGTGGGAAAATTTGCTGGTAGGTAAATATTGGGTGGAGCACACTCAGTGGCAGGATCAGTCCTAGGAATCCCAGGTCTTGCATGGGCAGGGAAGTGTTAGCAACAAGAGCTGTGTCCACCTAATGAAAGACACACTGATAACCAAAGAGTAATGATTGCCTTTACAGCAGGTGAGTCACCGGGGCACTGGAGCTGCCCTCCCACAGGGGTATTCAGGCTCCTTGCTGAGAGTTCTGGCACCTCCCAAAGTGTAAAAGGCCACTGACAATTCTACATTTTGCTGTCCATCAACTATAGACTTATTTATTCAGCCTCGTGGAAGGTGCCCCTGCCCATGGCAGGGGTTTGGAACGAGATGATCTTTAAGGTCTCCTCCAATCCAAACTATTCTGTGATTCTATGAATCTATTTATATGAGAGTTGGATTTAGAGAGACCTGATGATCTGAGGATTGTAACACACCCCATCTAAAACAGTAAACAGACTGGGAAAAGACATAAAAAAGCATTTCAGTGAACAGCCAGACCATAACTAAAGTGTTTGAGAATTCCTGTCCCGCTTCTGCATTGACATGAACTCTATTAAATATGACATTTTCTTTTGTGTTGGTTTTTGTAATTCTCCTGCTGACAAAAACAGCCCCACGTGGCTGCCAAAGCTCCCTGCTGGCCATATAACCCCCAAATGCTTCTTACACTGTGTAACTGTGGCAGAAATCCTGAGTCCTTTTTGCAAAGCAAACAAAGCCCTTTGCTGCTGCCCTTTGGAGAGGTGCTTGGGAACATTTCAGTGGGGTGAGGAGGGTGTGTGTGAGAGTCTGAAGGGCAGAGGGAGCCAGGAGGCATCTTCTCCATTGGAAATACTCGGTGTTCGGGTGGTGTAGCATTCCTCTGAGATGAAAAGCTGCTCCTTCCACTGAGTGCAATTAAGTCAACACTTGAGTCATGCTCTCGGAGTGGAGACAGGTAAACTGCTTTGCTTTAGGTTTGCTGTGATTTATGGGTCACTGTGGAATTTAACCCAGCAAACAATTTTGCCTTTGAGCTCTGTGATTGCTTTTTGCTGCCTGGGCTGGGCTGTGTGTGTAAAACAGAGGAGGAGAATGCAAAGGGGTGTAGGAGTGAGAGAAATAGGAGATCTCCTTGACTTTGGAGGGCTCCAGTCCAGCTGATGATCTTGGCACCTTTGCATAGGGACATCTGTGTTGGAGGGTGTGTTACAGAGACTCCTCACCCAGCCTGCCTGACATTTAACTCCTTCCAGCCTCACATCTGTGGCTGGAGAGCAGAGGGGATAATCAAGATGAGTCCCGGCTTTGGGCCTTGTCCCTCAGTAAAATATCACAGCTCTGACCTTGTACTCTTTGGGTGGCAGCTTTGCTTTGGGAAGGCAGTGCCAACCCCCAGCCCGTCTACAGGCCTAGGAATTCCCCAACTTTGCTTCTTTATGAGCACAGAAATGATGGTGTGGACAAGAAAAAAATGCATATTCACATGACATTCTTAAACTGCTATATTATTCTTAGAATATTTTTTATTAGTAGGATTTCTGCAGCTCATAGAAGCCCAGTAGCTCCTCACATCCCTTTGGTTTCGTTGTTATTCTGGATGTACATTGTTTTCAGCAATGCAAAGGAAAGGGAATTCAAGCACATGCAGAAATACAACTCCAGTGACTGTAGCCTTCTGAATCAAGGCTCTGATGAGACCTGTGCTGTGAGATCTGAGATTCTGGGTGCTTGCTGCAGCATGTCAGCACTCTGATGGTGACTGCTGTACTTTCTGATGAATGCAAGAAATGCATGACTGCCTGTTACTGCCTGGCTTGCTCTGAGCACACACATGTCAAGCCCATCAAGGACTTAGAAATGGTGATGACTTAGCTTAGGGTGGCAGAAGAGTCCCCGAGTGGTCCAAGCAGCCTAAATGGTGATGCTTCTGGATGTGTACAGAAGCAGGGAGAGTAAATGGAATGGTGAAAAATGAAAAGTTGGGCAAGGTTTTGTGAGACCTTCTGACAGGCACCATTTGGATGTGGCAGTCGGGGATATGGTTTAGTGGGGAACACAGTGGTACTGGGTTAATGTTGGACTTGATGATCTTGGAGGCCTTTTCCACCCTTAGTGCTTCTATGGCTCCAGCTTCCACCTCAGCTATGACCATGGAAAAGGCAGCACGGGAGGAAGGAAGGACAAAGAGATACAGTGGGCTCTCATGAAGGGCTACTGCAGGGGATCATCTTCAAGTCTCAAGGGATGATGGCAGAGAAGCTCAGTTGTGTTTTCTTGGTGAAGCCCTGTCCAGCCTGAGGTAATGATGGTTGTGTTCACAGCAGAGTGATGGTGCCATTGTACCCCACGCTGCTGCGAAGAGGTTCTAACCACAGTATGGCCCATGTCATTTCTGGGAATAATGGAGCTCTCCTACACTGCCCCCTTTGCCACAGAGGGCACAGGGACACTGACCAGTCCATCTCTAAGTGAGGACTTGTGCCAGGCAGTGTGAGGACACAATGGGGTGTGACACAGAGAACAGGGAAGGAGTTACTACAGTGCCATTTTGTGTCACCACTTTCAAACTGCTCTCCTCTCCTTTTCCTCCCTTGTGAAAACCATCATGTCCTCACCACCTCAGCTTTACTGGAGTTTCCAGTCTGGCTGGCTCCTCCAGCAGCCTTCCTGTACACTCCCTCCAGTACTCTTCCCAATCAGCTGAAAGGGTGACAGGCTTGTCAAAATCCCCCTGCCTCGAGGTTTTTAAGGCTGTACCAGGAATCTCCTGGGTGCTTCCAGCTGTTGTCATGCATGCCAGCAGCTGCCAGTTTGCCCCACCTGAATCAATGTCTGTGGGTTTGAAGAAACAATGTTCCTTCCTGGGTCCTTTGGAAAGTGTCTAGCGGGAGATGAGTCCTCCCCGTGTGAAACTGGTGACTGTGAGGCAGAAGAGTGGACTTGGGAGGAGTTATGGGGTGAAATCTCTGCTCTTTTTTTGCTCCACTTGTTTGGTTTTGTTAGCTTTGTCCTAGCATGAGGAGTTTTGCTATATTAGGGCTGTTTTCCTTGGGTGGTTGCAGCAGCCTTGTATTTGTGGACTGTAAAACTCTCTGAGAGCAAGGTCTGGGCTCCCAGAGGAGCAGCCCAGTTCCTGGCAGGGAGAGACAAACTGTCCCTAAGTATTTTTCACCACATGTTTTCTAGGTCTGGCACCATCAGAGAGGGACTTCTCCCTTCTGTCTGTGGAGCTGCTGAGGAGAGAGGGCTTTGAATCTGCCAAGAACTTCATTAAGTGTTTGCATCAGGATAACCTAAATAACCAGAAATGTACATGAACAATAACAAAACAACTACTACAAAACATTCAAGTAGAGGGAAACTTTATTTTCCCACACTCGATTCTTTTTCTTTCCCTCTCCCTGCTTGCCATCATCATCTTTCTACCCTTCAAAGATAACCTGATTCAGGAGGAGGGGACAGAGTGGAAGGAATCAGTTCCACTCAGTCAAAGCCTCAGGACAGCGCGGTTTTTTTCTGTCTCGCTGTCTCAAATGCAAAGCACATAACTTTTTTCTGCGCTAAGCTCATGCCTTTGCGAGTGTTTGTGGTTAGTTTCTATTTCTACACTGGCAAGTTCTGACCTGGTGGGGTTTTTTTTCAACTTGTGAAAAGAATTATGCCTCTACCAGCATCTAAAAGCTCGCTAGCTCCAAACTCTGACCCGCGGCATCTGCTTAAGACCCTTTCCTTGATTTGCGGACCACCAAGAATGGATTCAGAGCACTCGGCGTCTGCTGGAAGCCGCGCCGGAAAGGCGCGGAGCACGAAAATGTGGCAGCCACAGGAAAAGAAGCATCGCTGGGAAGCTCCAGCTCCAGCAGCAGCAGCAGCGGCGGCAGGAGGAGGCCGGGCCAGCGGCGAAGACGCCAAATTGGAGCAGGGAGGAGCCAGGGCCGGAGCGGCGCTTGGCCGCAGTCGGGGCGCTGGGCAGGCGGCGGCGTGCGGATGCGGGAGAGATAAATGAGGAGTCATAGCGAGCACGCAGTTCCAGCCAAGGGCCAGGAGCAGGCTCTCCGGAGGGAGCTCGAGTCGGGGACTGCTGGAGCGGGGAGCAGGGGGAGCCTGGCGGCTCTGGCTGCCGCCCCGCAGCAGCGCTAACTTCTGGGCACAGCTGGTTCCCGGAGCCCTGCTGCTGCTGCTGCTGCTGCTGGCGGCTGCTGCTGCTGCCATGGAATCCAATGGCACATTCCTCGCCTGCAACAGTAAGTCTGGAAAAGCGTTCTTGTGTTTCAGCTCTCTTATCTTGTCCCAGAGCTTTGTTTTTCCTCCTGTTTTCTCCCTTCTCCACTTCCCCATTCTCGCATTTGGATGTAATGAGGCATTTCAGCGCTGTTACAGAGAGAGATGACAGATTTTGCTCTGCTAATGGGGTGAGCTGTGCTCGTAGGAAGGGTGCCTTGGCTGAGGAAGCGTCTGCAAGTTCAGAAAAGTGGATCCAAATCTCCTCCCCTTTATGGGAAACTGAGAGCGGGATGGGTGCTCTGCTGAGTAAACTCTGTGGGCTCTGGTGGAGACAGCAGAGCCTGGATAAACACCTGGCCTCAGGGGCTGTCCCCGAGACACTGCAAATGTTAAGTACAAAATAAGTAATGTTTCTAAAAAAAGAAGTTCTCTCTAGCCTTGCAGCAAGAGAGATTCTATTGAAGGTTCTATTGATACCAAGTCTGAGAGGCTTGTCTGATAGAGAGGGTAATGAAATATCCCCCCCCTATTCCCTCACCTGACTTTATATATTGCTTTGTTACCTCTTCACTGTATTTTGCTTTGATGAACAGAAACGACTCAGGGCTGTGATAGCTACAGGTTGAAATCAGATATTTTAATCCCCAAGAAACGGGAAAAGCCTCCAGTACTTTTATTTCATGAGATAAGGGCTTACTTACTACAGATGAGCTATAAACAAACTGGTAGAGCAATAAGTGTTTGCCCATAAACATAATCATTTTAGTGTTACCAGCAAAAATGTGAAAAGATTCCCCCAGGCTCATGAAATCTTCACTCTGATTTTCCCAGATGGTAGAAATCCGACAGGAGGGTGAACCAGAGGTTAATGTTATACTTTGTGTAGGTATCTTATTCATTATACAGCCACTGGGGAAAGAAAGCTAAGAAAAACATCTGGAACTGTTAAAACATTTCCCATTTTGGCCTCTGGGTTATTTTTCATTGAGTATTATTTAGTCCTCTGGGTTTAGGGACCAAGAAGAATTCAGTGGCTGGTAATCTATTTTTTCATCTGAAGCAGAAAAATACAAAAATGTTGAATGAGCCAAGAATTTTAAGAGGTATTTACTGAAATTCCTTGACACGTAACACACACACAAGTGCCAAAGTCACTCCAAATGCCAGACTACTTAGACAAGAGGAGTTGCTCACATGTGGACTTCTTAGCAGGATTAGGCTTGTGCTATGTAGTTTGTCAGAAATTTCTATACTGTGGGTTATGGATATGTTTTGTCCCTGGCTCTATGTTGAAACTCAGGTTCTTTCTTTCAGTTTCTCTCTCCTTTTTTTTTTTCCCCCCAAAACAGATACAACAACAGCTGTATTTACTATGTCAGAATTAATGTGGGCTATTAATACTCTTTCTTCTCTTGCCTCATGAAGTTGGTTTGTTTCTGAACTGGGAGCCCTTGTGCTCACAGATTGTAGAATAGCTAATTTGTACTATGCCTTATTCTTATACACTGACTTTTTCACCCAAGACACTGCGTACATTGTGAGGGGAATGCCACAGCCCCATTACAGGAATGCCCTCTGCCACAGTCCAGAATGAGAATCAGCTCGTAAAATCCTACAGGACAGGCCACTTCCTTGTTTCCTGTGTCAGCAAGTCCTCAGGATTAACATCTATATTGAAATTTCCAAATGAATCATGTCCACCTGCTCTTGTGAGCTGGGAGCACTGAGGAGGCTCCTTCTGGACTCCAGGCTCCACGGATGGAGATAATGCAGCTTGGGATCAGCTGGGATCTGCTCTGGAGCAGCTGGTGACTTTGATCTCCTTTCCTAGCAACCAAATGCTCCCAGCACACACCTTTGATGCAGGTTGTGCTTGATGCACTACATGGGAGTTTTGTGAGCCATAGTGTTCCCTGTAGTGCACGGGAATTTGGGATACTGACACATCCTAGTGTATTAAGGAGTCAACTTGTTCTTTTTCCAGACAGGACAAGTAAAATTCACTTTGATTTGATTTTTTTTTTTTTTTGACATGAAAGTTGCTAAATGTCCCATCTGAGCAATGTCTTTTAGTAAAACTAAAGCCCACAGCCGGTTCTGAGATTGTTGCTAGTGTGTAAAGCCCCATCAGACCCAAAAGTAGCTAAGACAGGGCAAGAGAATGCTTGGGAAAAAATAGATTTTAATGAGGAAATGAAAAAGAAAGAAGAGGGAAATGCAGTCATTTGGAAAACTGCTGCAGGTAGCAGGGATGAAAAGATACAGCCAACTACAGGGAAAAACAAGAGGGAGAGGTGTGTGGGGAAGAAATGGTTTGTGCAAGATTGGAAACTCAGCTGCCTGGATAGATAGCCAAAGGTGTCAGTGATTTGGGAACAAAGTAGAATTTCCTGTACAGGGACATCAAACAGGTATTTTTGAAAGAAAGCTGCAGCTAAACCCTTGGTGATTTGATCACCCAGGGTGGGATTCAGCTGAGTCAATGCAGATATCTCTAAAAATTTTAGGCTTATAGGGATCTAGACAAGAGGAGTGTATTCTGTCTTCTTCAGGCCCCTTGTAGGCACTGTAGATACCTAAATACTGTGGGACTGACCCCTATCCATGTGTCTCTGAGGTCCTTCTCATGGGTGGAGGGTCTCAGTCCTCCCTCAGCCAAGCCATCAGACCAGAAGGCTGCAGACCTTGGTCAGACATAGAGGTTTTTTTATTTCTTTATGCAGGCAGAGAAGATTTTGACACAGTTTCTTCTGAGCTGAAATACTTCCACACCTAAAATGAGCCAGCCTAAACACTGTGTGGGGGGAAATTCTCACACCTCAGGCTTCCCCTCACATGGTACCTTTTAAAGCCCTGTATTGAGGTACCAAACAACAAGTCTCAATGCCTGGTTTTGGCTAGAGTTACAGAAATTCCAGATAAATCCCTTAGAGGGAAAAAAAAGGATTTTTTTCCCTAGTTTTGCATAATTCAGTTGTGCAATTTAATTATTGCACAAATTTTGCCCTGCTACAGAATGTTGAGAATGACCTACTTTTCACCTGTAGAAGACATTTCAGCTCCTGAAGAAAATGTTGAGAAAAGCTGTTAAGTGGCCTTTAAAAAGTGAGGCTGGGACCCACCTACAATTGACTTTGGGTTTATGAAGAGAACATCTTCATCAGCATGTTCCCAGAAATGTGACTTGGGAGTTGGGTAACTGAGCTGCTTGTGTGCTCCTGGCTGCTGATCCTGGTCCTTTCCATCGAGTTGATATCCTTCTTTTCAATTACTTTCTTTCCACACCAGCTACTAGAAAAGCTGTCATTTATTGCAAGCCGGTGTTTGTTTCAGTGCCTTTTTCTCTGCAGCCAAATCTCTACGTGCACTGTGATGAAGGGACCAGTGGAAGAGGCAAACCAAACCTTCAGTCTGGTTTTGGGTTCCCAAGTGCAATGAACTTTAGTTGAATGTTTTGTTTTACCTGGATTTCGTCAAGAGCACAGGGCAGTAGCTTTTGATGGGTCACAGCCTGTTCCATGCACTGATCCAAGCTCCCTGTGAGGGACCTGGACTGGCAGGAGGGATGTATGAAGGTTTTCACAAATAAAGGTCATGATTTGGTCGGTCTGTGAAATGTCTGAGCAGGCAGACTGGCTTTGCTTACACAAACCAGGGCTTGGCACTGTTTAACTGCCAGCACATTCCCCAGCCTGGTTTTGATCCACAGCAAGCTGGCAGATGGCATGGTCTGGGTGATGGGCCTGCAGCCCTTCCCAGCGGGCACTCTGGATATAACCAGCCTGTTTTGGGGCAGGATGGGCTGCGGGGACTTGTCAGAGCTGGAGAAGAGGCCACGCTCCTCCCAGAGACCTTTCAGACAAGGTGAGACAGCCAAAGAGAGAGAAAGTGGGGTTGAGAAAAGCTGGGCAGGGTGGCAGTGCTGATCCCATCCCATGGCTTCTGGCCAGTGTGCACAGGGAGGCTTTAGGCAGTGATTTGGAGGACAACATAACGTGAGACTTGGGAGAACTGCTCCTGTAAGAATTTTTAAGGTTTAATATATGTGGTTTCTGCCCCAGCTCAGCAGGACCTCTCAAGCACCCTGGAAAGGGAGAGGGCAAGAAAAGCCAGTGTAAGGAAGAGGAGGAGGAGGTTTGCTGCTGGAGAAGTCCGTTCTCAGTGTGACCACAAGGTGGAACTTGGTACATACCACATGCTCCGAGGAGGCACCCAGTGGGAACAAGCAGCAGCAATAATCCTTGGCCAGGGATGCACCCATGCGTCTGGACTCAGCACCCACTCCCTGATCCCCACTTCCCCACAGGGAGCAAGAAGGGGAGTGCTGGTGTAGAGGATCCACAGGCATTTTTTGGTGGAGATGAGAAGCTGTGCCAGCAACAAGACCTCAGAGGATGTGAGGTGTCACGGGGGAGAATAAGCTGAGAGCAGTGAGTGGTGTCCTGGAGGTAGCAGAGAAGGAGGAAAGAGGGTTTCCACAGGTGGGATCTGGTAGGGCATGGATGATGTGAGGAAAGGACTCCAGAAGGAAGGACAGGGCAGGTGGGACCCTGTAGATGTGGAAGGACCTTTCTGTCACATTCTTCAGTAGGAAGAATAGCATCATGTAAAATAGATCTGTCTTCTTGGTAACGAATACAGAGCAAGGCACAACCTTTGGCCTCTTCAGTGGGAAAATCTCCCCTGAACATGGCATTAATAATTTGTTACATAGTTCCTATAGGCATTACTAGTTATAAGTTGCATTGTGTGCATGGTGTGATGGGGAAGGGGTGAGGTCATCACCAGCACAGGTATTTTTATTCCGCTCCTAAATTACCACAAGTCTGGGCAAATCAGCAGCTGAGTTTTGTCGTGTCATTTTTGTCAGCGTGCTCTAAAGAGACTGTGATCAGAATTAGGGCTGCACCACTTTTGGTGTTGCCTAAGTATGATGGTGATGGGAGAACAAGTGCAACCCTAAAGACCTCAAAAGCCAACCCACTTCTCCCAGTGTGAAGTGGTGATAGTGCTTCCTTAGCTCCCTTGGGAAAGGATGTGATGGAGATTAATTAATTTTGGAAAATCCCCTGAAGAGCAGCCTGTGCATTGTAGTGTTCTCACACAGCCCATTTCCTACCAGACTCTACAGCCACTCCATCTCCAAGTGCCTGTTTCCTGGATAGGAAAGCACTTTGCTAACTTTGGGACCATGTTCTGACATCCTCGTTCCCATCGATTTCCATTTGCTCTGTGAGTAATCCAGCTGGAATTGATAGGGTGATGAGCCCCAATCCTGGGCACGGGGATGTGGATAACTTCACTCATGAGACCAGGGCTATTTATTTAATTGGGATTGGTCATATAGGTAAAATTGCACGACCCATTGAGGTGCAGTTACCTGCAGTGAATAAGGCTTGGAGAATTCTTCTGTGAGCCATTTGCAGGAATCACTTCCTCCTGTGCCAGAGTGTGATGGCAGCATCGTGTAACATCAATACCCAGTGTCACACCTGCCCATCAGGCTTCTTCTGTGACTTGTGATGTTGTCTTTAAATGACCTCAAGATCACAATACATCCAGCCCAGTTGTGTCCCAAAGCAGGGGATTTCTGGCCCGATTATCCCATCTTCATTTTGAAAACAAACTGATTTGAACTGCTTTACGTCTCTGAAGCCCTCTCAACAGCAGAACTTGCACATTACTCTTGTGGAGAGGTATCTCAACTCATTGAATGCTGACCCTGTGCTTTGTGTGTGAGCAAACTTCAGGGCTAAGTACAGTAAAATGTTCTCCAAGGGCATGGAAAGCTTTGAGCAGTGACTGGCACTGCTATTAGGAATTAATGAGAAAATGAAGCACAGGGGCACTGAGTGTTCCCAGATCAATCCCTATGGGATGCTGGTTGCCGCTGGACAGGAGAGCTGGTGTGTAGAAGCAAACTGTTTTGCTAAGGCAATTACAGGAGACTTCCCCATTCCTTTAATTAGATCAGTCCTCTCCAGCACAATGTGAAATATGGGAAGTGCTCAAAGACTGATAGCTAATAAATATCATCCAGCCATTACATCATGGTGCTCACCTCCTCACCAGGGCAAAAACAAAGCTCCCACTCCCAGGGGAGTGCTATGGAGATTACAGCTCTGACATCCAGCCCTTGTCTGTTCAGGGGGCCCAGAAAGGCTGGAGGTGTTTCCCAAACACCCACAGACTGCCTGGCTAACGTTCAGCAATGTCTCATTCAGAAATTGCCTTTATTCTCCTTCTGTGTCTGTGATCTGCAGTGGCTGTGTGTAAATAAAGAGTTATTAGAAGTGCTGCTGTTCAAGGCCATGCAGGGGCTCTGCCTTGTCCCCAGAGAGTTCTTACCTGCAGTGTATGGCAGTGATTAATGACTCTGACCCTGTTCTTGTGCTGATCAAACAACCCAATCCTCTGTGCTTGCCTGTGAGGGCTGGTGGGGCTTGCTTCAAACTACAGAGAAAGAAGGGGAAGATGCCTGGATTGACAGACACCAGAAACAGAGGTAATGCTTGTAAAACCTGTATTGAATATCATGAAGGGCTGGTGATGGAGAGCCTCCATTTAGGTCTGTGGCTAAAACAATGACATGGGGTTTGATGTCAGGTTTCTTGGGCATATGCTGATTATGCAGTGAGGGACATTTGCCCCAGTGTGACCCGTGTCCCTGCAGTACCTTCACCCTTGCAGCAGCAGCTTGCAAAGGCAATGACCAAAAAAAAAAAAAAAAAAAAAAGAGGTCTGTGACAAGGTGTGTGAATAACTGGTGTTTTTCCCTTCAGAAGAGGTCATGGCTAGGGAAGAGATGGATTTTAGTCCCAGCCATTGCCAGGACAATGGGGAATGGCTGTGAGTTTCAGCAAAGGAAATTTATACTGATCATAAGAAATTCTTCACTGAGAACATCTGAGCTCTTGTACAGGGATCTGAATTGGCTTTGGAGTCTCTGTCTAGAGATACCCAAACTCACCTGGACAAGGCTGCAAGCAACCAGATCTACTTTTGAAGGTGACTTCACTTTGAATGGGTCGTTGAACTGTATAATCAGTGACTTGTTAAAGCCCTGAGGAGGGTTATTCCTGTACCAGAGTGCAGGGTAAATCTGAATTGCAAGAATAAACCCAAAGCTATGCAGAAATGTGGGGTCAGTGACTCACCCAAGTCACACAGGAAATCGGTAGCAGAGAAGAGACACTCTGCACACTTAGGAAAATACTCTTCTGTTGGTGGACGAGGAAGAGCATTAAAACTCAGTTTCCAAGCATCTTTTGGGTCACATCTGCCCTGGCTAAGAGGTGTTTTAGGCGCCGTCTTCAGTGCCTGTCAGTGGGAACTGCACGGAGCAGCGCTGCACAGAAGAGAAAGGGTGGAGCCAGGCTCGCTCGGATCCCGGCGTTCGTGGGCAGGACAAGCTGACAAGCGCAAGGCAGTGATTAGAAGCCACAAACAATATCTGGGGCTTCTCCAGCCTCTGGAAATGATGCGTAAAATCCCACTGGCGTATAACTGGTGGAAAACTTATTCCTTCTACCTGGGCAGCTGCCGGCAAGCTCCTCGGCTGAATTTCGCATCCAGCGTGTGAAGCAGGAGGAGAGACTTCCCACAGTCCCACCCCCAGCTGGACTCTGCCCTCCCCTGCCTCGCTGTGCTCCCGCTGCCCCGCTGCCTGCGCTCGCTCCTTGGAGCCCCGTGTGACACCGCGCCCGCCGGAGCTCCTGGATGAGCAGGGATCCCTGCAGGGGTGGCACGGCCCCCCAGCCCTCCCGACGGCCGGCGCCTCTCCCCGAGCCCCACACTGGATCATGCAGTGCATCCGAAGGCAGCCCAAGCGCACCGTGTCCCAGGAAAACATCCTACTGGAGCAGAGCCGTCGAGTGGCCGCGTTGAATGGCATCAGGCTGGGTAAGGGACAGCTTGGGCAGACCCTCGGCGCCGGCAGCCGCTCCCTTTCTCTTTTCCCTGCTCAGAGGCAGTGCTCCACCCTAAACTTCAGGGTTATTTTTAAATTCCCAAGGTTTCCTTTCCTTTCGTTTGCCTGTAACCTCACGCCAGATGTGTGAACCGCTTCGTTGGAGGCATCAAAGAATATGGATAAAGGGTCGGTTCCCAAATCTCTTGCTGGGCTTTCTGAGCTGCCTCTGATTGAGGGTGTTTGGGGAGGGCAGTGCCCTTCTCCTGCCCGGTTTCTGCCCTGCTCGGTGGCGTGTTGCCTGTTGCTGTAAGAGCCCAGAGAACCACGCAGAGGTTGCCGATGAAAGAGGAAACCCGGGGAGTTTCATAACTTGTGTGCCTGGCTATGAGCTCATTGCTGGTTCCTGCTCTCTGGAGGCACAGCCTAAGTGGATGCGAGTCCCTTGATTCCTGTGGACACAGAGGGCGGATGGAAGTGGGAAATAGCCATTCACCCACCCGAGTTCTTTAGATTTTACCAGAAAGGCTTTCTGCCCTTTTAAACCAGCAAAGCTGAGTTAAGCCTGGTCTATTAGCAGGTGGGAGGGGGAGAGCGGGCGGGAGGAGACTTGTTTTATAGCGTCTGTAATCGAGTTCTATCAGATCAGCAGATTTGTGAGAAAGGTGCAGCAATATGGATTATCACTGCCATCCTAACTATCTCCTCAGTGAACTCAAAGCCCGGCTCCTACCGTGACAGCTGTTGTTTTATTTGGCTTCCTGCTTGCTGTAAACCTGAGCTAGATAAGCCAAAGGTTAACATTTTGGATGTCTCAGTGTCTAAAGCTTCCTAGTGCAGTGTATTAACATGATGGTTATTGCAGTGCTGTGTTTGCTTGAGGTACTCCTACCTTGGCCAAACATGATTTTTGCTCTGAACATCACTGCCTGCTGAATATATTCTGTTCAGAAAGTGTGTGATTGATGTTTGGCAAGGAAGGGGGTCCTGACCCTCGAAAGGCACTCTGGAATTTTGCATGCCAAATGTGTATTTGGAGTTTTACAGAGGATGGTAAGCAAGACCCAGTCCTGCCACATGTTTCGGGCAGGATTTGCACATCTATTTCAGTGCAGTGATTGCACTTCTCATGCTTAACGTTGTTATATAGTTGGAAGTCAATATCCTTGTCCTGCTGCCCAGTGTTTTGTATCTTTGAAATGATGTATATGCACAATGTGTACTCTGCTTTCTTTGGTGTGAGTTTTCATTGCTGTGAGATGGAGCTCTGAACCACAAACCTCCTCAGCTTCAGGCTTTGAGCAATCTGGTCTAGTGGAAGGTGTCCCTGCCCATGGCAGGGAGGTGTAATGGGAAGACCTGTAAGGTTCCTTTCAACTCAAACCGTTCCATGATTCTCCATGGATTGTTAGGAAAAATCCTCAGGTTTCTGCTGGGAAAAGGTGGGGTTTTTTTTCTGGAAAGCAATTCAAATAACCAGCTGAGAGTAATGTCCCCGTGACACATCAGGGGTGTGTTTGTGGTTCCTGTATCAGCAGATCAGAGTGTCTTAAGCTGCATCTCTGGTCTAGCAAAATGCTGTTGCAGGTAGGAATACAGAATTTTTGTGACTCACCCAAGAAAGAGTCTGTGCCAGGGCTTGGTTGGGCATAGGAAGCAGAGCCCAAAGCACTGGGCCTTTTCCCTGTCCAGTTCAGCTGTGTGAGTTTGAACTGCTGCTAGACAGACCCTGAGCAGCCTGACACAGGCTGTACCCACCCCGTGAAGGGGATGCCCCTCTTTCCTTTGGGTGGTTAAGGCAGGGCTTGGGGTCATCACTGACACAGGTCATCTCTGGGTGACTGCTCTCTGTCTGAAAGGACCCCACATCAAAGGGATGTCACTCATGATGGGCCCTCTTGCCCTTTTCTGGCCAAACCTGCTGTCTCCTGGAGGGAAGCTTGTCTCTGTCCCCTCCCTGGCTTTCCCCACTGCCTCTGCCATCTTTTATCTTTGCCATGCCTTCACCATGCACCCTCCATCTTCATCCTTCCCTCCTGCTCTTGCAAAGTCCAGTGCCCTCCTCTGCTGATCATTTGACCTCTCCTGGTCCTCAGGCACAGTGGCCAAGGATGAGTGGGAGGGCTGCTCCCACCCCATAGTTAGATCCTGGGAAGAAGAAGGGGAGTTTTGACCATGCTGTTGGTCTGGCTGGGCTGTGCTGGTGAACAGGATGAAGGGCTCTGAGCTCCAGCTTGTGTCTGAGCTGTGTGGTCCAAGTCTGGAGGAGAGGAATCTGCCCTTGGCCACCACCTGTGCCTATCCAGATTTGTCTTTATTACGTTGGTGCAGCTCTTTGGGATGTCCTGGTAGCAGGACACGTTACAGATGCTGCATGCAGGGTCTGTGGAACAAAACATGCCCCGGTTAAATGGATTCCTCATTCTGCACTTACAGACAGGGCATCCAAAGGATTTGATGTTTTCCTGCTTTCCTCCTCATGTCACCCTAGGATGACATGTCCTCCTCCTAGTCCTGTAATGATGCCTTGAGTGGTTGGGATCTGAAGGAAAAGAAGGAATGAGGCTGGGAGCCAGAATAGAAATGTGGGTGGATAGGGAGAAGGGAGAAGTTGGTTTCCTCTCCAGGAGCCATGAGGGGTGCCCCGGGGATGTTGGTGAGGCTGCAGTCTGTGCACTTGGAGGACCTTTGCCTTAGAGTAGAAGCCAGCTCAACACATCTCAGGAGACCAAGAACCTGTGAAACTGTTGCGGTGTTGTCCTGTCCGTCCTTCCTCCAGATGATGTGGCCTCTTATCAAGCCCTGGGAATGCTGTCCAAGGTCCCATGGCTGGCCTCAACTTTTCACCCTTCTGTGCTTTGCAGCAGACAGCTTTTTTTCTTCTCTCCATGAATTTTTTTCTGAGGTTTTCAGTGGGGGAAGTATTCAAATTCCCCTCTTGGGAACCTCTAGACCAGTCATGAGCTGAGAAGCCCAGGGGATGCTGTAGTGGGGAAGACAATTAACAAGATAGCTAATTTAATGTTGAGGAAAGAGAGAGGCCAAAGCCACCTTTGCAGGATCTCCAGCTTCCACTCTGATGCTTTCAGCTCTGGAAATTTCAGCCCTGCTCAGCTCTAGGCATGATCCTTGACCTCTGCAAAACCAGTAAATGGTGTGAAGTGGACACTGGACACCCCTAGTATTTATCTCTGATGTAAATCTCAGGCTTTGGCAGCTTAAAATGCTCTCTTTAGGCCAGAGTATCCCAGTTACAAACTCACAGTGCTGGTTTTTGCTGCTGCCACCGTGACCCACCTTGGTGTTTTGCAGCACCTGGCACTTCAGTTTCCTGTATGGAATGTCAGGAGAGTGGGAATTTGGCCACTTAGATCTCATGGTTTTGTTTTTCAAGCAGGCCTGAAGTGGTGCTTTGGTAGTTCATTGTCTTGCCTTGTTTAAAAGCCAGTGATTCAAAGCAGCTGTGTCTCCCAGAGAAGAACCAACCCAATGTCACAGGGGACACTGCAATAAAAAATTGTTTTTTGTGAGACCCCACGTTATGTTTGTGTAGTACTGAGGAATTTCCCTGGAGGTGAGTGGCGGGTGGCTGCAGGTGGCCAAGTGGCTACGTGCACTGTCAAGGTAAGGTTGGAAAAATTCCCACTGAGTCGGGATGTGCATGGTCAGCACTGCAGAGTTAAATGCTGCTTCACCAGCTCTGAACCAACCTTTCCTGCAGTGTCACAGAGCTGCAAGGTGCCTATTACAGAAAGCCCAGGATGTGTTCCTCATGTTTCATGCTCTCACCCTCCTCAGCCCAGATCTGTAATCATTGGTTGGTTTGAGGGACAGATTCTCCAAGGTATTTAGGTATGTGGAAGTCATGCACTGCTGAAACACTCAAAACCGTGTAGAATGCCAAGTTTGTGTTTTCAAAGTCTCAGTAGGTGCCTGTTGCCTCTCTAGATGTCTTAAGTGCCTTCCTGAATCTAGGCTAAGTTGTGAAATCCAAAGTTCCCATAACCAGAAGGTCTGGTTGTTATTACTTGACATTGCATCGGCCTTGTAGTGTAAGAAAGACAAAGACCCTTCGGATGGTTGAGCAATGAGGAGAGCATGGCTGCTCCTTGCTGCTGCCTGTCACCAAACTTATCTCTCCTAAGCTTCATCTGATCTGCAAAATTCCCATGCGGATAGGAAGGCACTGCTTGCCAGAGCAGGACGAGAGATATCTTTGTGTATTCCTGTTTCCGCAAAGGAAATTTTGTTGCAGAATAGATTTGAAATCACTTGAAAGTTCCTGACAGTGTTCCAGTGACAAGTTATGCAATTTTCCTTTCTCTGCTTTTACTGTTCTGTTGTTAGTTTTGTTGTAGTTTTTGCATCCTAACAGTAGGCTGTATTTGCTGGGAAGGAGATATTTTATCTTTGTAAAACACTTGAGAATTATAACACAAAGTCTTCAGACTAAGAAACATACGAGGCTTCAGCCTCTTTGGTGATCATGAAGTGGCGTGGGGGATTTCTGGGTCTCTCTGCTCTGCTGTCCTCCCCAGACCTGGCTGCCCCTGTGGAAGGAAAAACACTTGGAGCATCATTTCTTGAGCTGTCTCTTAAAACATTACCACTTCTGTTTCTCCACAGGCCTCAAAGATGACAAGGACCTGAAGTTCCTCCTGAGAGGCAGCCAGCTGCTGAAAGTGAAGTCAAGCTCCTGGAGAAAGGAGCGGTTCTATAAGCTCCAGGAGGACTGCAAAACCATATGGCAGGAGTCAAAGAAGGTGCTGAGATCCCCAGAATCACAGATCTGTGAGTAAAGTTTGCCTCGTCAGAGGTGCCTGGGGGGAACCAGGACCATGGTGTGGTGTGGAGGCAGGGCTTGGAGCCATGACAGCAGGTCCTTCATTCTTCCTGTGACACACAAACTGAGGGATGCTGTCAGCTCTGGGACAGCCATGAGGAATCCACCGTGTCAGGAATGGCCACATAGCCCAAGCTCATGAGCTGCTGCCTCAAATGGTTGTGGGGTGGGCTGTGCTGGTCTCAGCAGCCCTGCCTGGCTCGTTTCCTCCCCAAATTGTTCGGGTCACTCAGGTGCCCGAGCCCTAATTCTTGGTGTGAGACATGGTGTGAGCATTTGTGGTGTGGGCTCTGCCAGGATGCTCCTTTCCTGCCTGCAGCCCCGGGGAAAACTGGCATTTAAGCCTCACAAGGGAACTGCAGAGATGTGGAAATCCAAGGGCTGACAGGAGGTGTCTCTGGGAAAGAAAGCTCTTTCTCATCCTTATCTTGGAAACCCAGGATCTGCCCTGTTGTAAAAAGTCCAGATACTACAATCACCATTATATAACACAGGAAAAACCATTCTGTTCCAGCAGCACCCAGCTTGGCACCATAATTGGGACCCAAATTGAACCAATTGTGCAGTCAAAATGGAATCAGGCAGAGTGTGTGTCTGTTTGTATCTTTCTTTTCTTCTCATTCATATTTTTCTGACACATTTCTCCATATTTTCTGCCATTTTTTCTCTCATATTTCACAAATCATTGTGGTCTTGTAAATCCAGGAGATAAATTAGCAACATGGAATTTTTTATGGCATGTTGAAATGTGTTAATTACACAGTTCTTTTGGTAATGATCACAATTAACTAAATGAAGGGTGGGTCTTCCAAATTACTTCCCTTCCTCCCACAAACACTGATAAGGTTTTCGGTAGGAGGAGTAAAGTAGCGGGGTAAAATATGTTTGGTTTGTAACCCTGATGGCCACACTCTTCTCACATGACCTTGGGCACCTCATTTAATGTCTTTGTGCATCCTCCACACATTTTCTTTCTCTTCCTCTAATTAACTGTAAAAGGCTTTGAATCATAAAATCACAAAGGTTTGGGCTGAAAAGGACCTTAAAGATCATCCAGTTCCATGGGAACATCCAGTTCCATGGGCAGGGACACATTCCATCATCCCAGGTTGCTGCAAGCCCCATCCAGCCTGGCCTTGAGCACTTCCAGGAATGGGGCATCCACAGCTTCGCTGAGCAACCTGTGCCAGTGTCTTGTCACACTCTGAGTAAAGAATTTCATTCTATCACCCGAATCTCTCATTTTTTAGTTTAAAACTGTTTCCCCTTGTCTATCACTGTCTGCCCTTGTAAAAAGTCCCTCTCCCTCCTTTTTTACAAAAGGGGGAGGCTGCAGTGAGACCTCCCCTGAGGCTTTGGGTTGGAGGCTGTCCCCTCCTGGGTGTTTGGATGCCCAGCCTGGCAGGGTCCTGAGCTCAGCTGGGCTCTTCAGGTCTCCCAGTGCAATAACCCATCACAGCAACAACGAACAGAGTGTCCTCAGTGCGTGTTTGCTCCCTGCTCTGCTGAGCTCTGTCCCATATAAAACCAAAGTCCTTTCCCAGGTAATATATACCTTGCTATATCTAATATATCTTGTTCTAAAATAGATAAGGACATGAGTTGAGAAAAATTACTCTCAGAGCTCCCTTTCCTGTGCTCTGAGCCAGCAGTTCCCAAATTATGGAGTCTGAGAGCACCTACAGCAACAGTCCCAAGCCCACCTAGTCCTTGGAAGTAAATGGGACGGGATCCTTGTGCTGTGGCTCCAGGGACCCTGTTTGCCTGGAGAAGCCCTGGTGGATCCATGGCTGTGGCAGTGGCATGGAGAGGGGCTGCAGCTGTGACTATTTTATAAAAAAGAGTGAGATCAAACCCTTTGAGCTGGGCTCTGGGGACATGCTGGGGGTGTGTCTGCGTGAGTGTGGATTTACAGCACTCCAGATACACTTTGGTAACTGGGCACAGCCAGCATTGCCTCACTGCTGGAGACAGGCAGTGCCACTGTGGGCAGGAGAACCTGCTGTGCCCTGGGAGTGTCCTCAGTGACACGTGGAGATGGAGTAATGTTACCTGATGGCTCACAGCACGTGCCTGCTCCGTGACACTCCACACAGGCACACACCTTTCCCAAGGAAAAAGATTCCTTTTTTTTTTTTGTCATCAGGATAACAGCAATGGAGACAAGTCAGTGGAGGCAGAGCTTGTCCTCGCTGCTCTGTGCAGGCAAGCTCTGGCCAGGCTCTGGCCACACTGGCTTTGCACCCTGACACCTGTCTGGCTGTGGGAGCTGGACAGGCTGTCCCACATGCTCCTGGGAGGATGTGAGCCTGTGCCTGCACTTGTGGCGCCAAGCTCTTGGGAGGGTTGGAGGGACACCTTGGGACTGCTCCAGATGCACCTGAACCTGGCAGTCAGTGAGAGAGATGAGGACTGACTCCTGCCAAGTCCCAAGCCGTAACACCAAGGATGTCCATTTTCATAAAATCATAGAATGGTTTTGGTTGGAAGGGACTTGAACATTTCCGGGGATGGGGCAGCCACGGCTTCTCTGGGCAACCTGTGCCAGGGCCTCACCACCCTCACAGGAAAGAATTACTGCCTTATAGCTAATCTGAACCTGCCATCTGGCAGTGTGAAGCCATTCCCCTTTGTCTCATCACTCCAGGCCCTTGTCCAAAGTCCCTCCCCAGATCTCTTGGAGCCCCTTGAGGCCCTGGAAGGGGCCCTAAGGTCTCCCTGGAGCTTCTCGTCTTTAAGTTGAACACTCCCAGCTCTCCCAGCCTGTCTGCAGAGCAGAGGGCCTCCAGCCCTTGGAGCATCTTTGTGGCTTCCTCTGGACTCACTCCAACAGGTTCACATCCTTGGAGGCCCCAGAGCTGCAGTACTGCCGGTGTTGTATCCTGAGAGCAGAGGAGAGGGACAAAATCACTCCCCTCAAGCTTCTGCTCATGTTTCTCCTTGCCTTTCTCTTTTATTGATCCTCTGAGTCCTTCAATTCCCAAGTTTTCAGAGTGATTGCTGTGTCTGAGTTTCATTCTGGAGCTTTCAACTTCACCAGGCTGCTTTGGGTCCAGGGAGAGCATGGATTGCCCTTGGCTCCTGTTGTGGCCTCTGCCAGGCTCTGTCACCACGGCTGCCTTCTCATTTGGTCCAGTGTGAACACGGTCACATCAGGGGAAGAGTGCAGGGTCATGATTTGAGACCCAAAATCAGGGACTTCAGGGCGAGTCTCTCCAGAGGGACACCCTTCCTTGTTAACAGACACTGACTTTGCTCTCCAGGACAAAGCCTTTCTAAAGCTGCAGATAAGCTCCCTTTTCAGGATGGAAAAAGAGATGAGCAGAATGGAAACTGGGAGGTTTAGCAGCAGGTCTAATCTTATCTGCAGCGTTGTTGACAGCGATGGATGCACCTCAGAGGAGCAAAGTCTGGGTACACTAAGGGTTATGTTTTTGTTTGGATAGCTTCTTGTTGTTCCTGTTGGTGTTCTTCTGACCATGTGGAAAAGCTATTTGTAAACCATTGTGTGGTGGAGTCTGGTAGATAAAACTGGGGACTGCCGAGGTTAGACAGGAGAATCTCAGATGTTTGAAGTTCAAAAAGCCCCACGTATCAGGGTTGTGACAGGAGCAGATGTTGCCTGGATCAGATACACGGGGTACAACCAGTACCTTCCTCTATTGTCTTTATTTTAAACAAATGGGAATTTAAATTAAATGCTGTCTTCATAGCTGCATTACCCAAACAGTGCTTTGGGGATAAGCTTCCTTCCAAAATAGTTTCTGAGCAGGTAGAATAATCCATTTTTTCCTTATTGTCAATAATTCCTTATTTTTCAGTACGTTCCATTTAGGCCCCAGGGCACATTTTTTTTTTTTTTTCCCCCAAAAGCCCTTGAGGCATCTTAAGTCAGTTTTCCAACAAGCATGTTCTGCCCTGTGTGTACTCTCTGGTTACCTCCAGCAGAAACACGGGGGTACTGGGCACCAAGGGCTGCTCAAAGGCACCTTTAAAAATCCATTTTTCACCGCAGCCTGCTCCATCCTGTGTCTGAGCTACAACCAGGTCCACAAACACACTGCTGCTCTGCTCTCATTGTCTCAGCTGATGTTTAGGGCCGTGGGAGGGTGGATGCTTCTTTGGCCCATGAGTCTTTTCCACAGCTTTCTCCCTGGGCTCCAAAACCAGAGTTAAAGTGGCAGGATTAACAGTTTTGGGGCAAAGAAGAGATCTGTGTGAGGGAGCTGAAAATCAGTTCATTCTGAGGCAATGCACTCCTGAGCATCACTGTAGTGTGAGGGAGGAGAGCCAAAGGGAGCAGAGGGACTTGGTTGCAGCAGCAGCAGCCTGTCATTAGCACTGTCTTGTTTAGCTGTGGTCAAATATCAGATCTCATCTAGGTGAAAAAAAAAAAGAGAAAAAGAGCAAAAAGGCATTTGCTGCTTTCAGTGAAATTGATTTTTGAAAGCATTTTCTTAAACCAGCTGTAATCCCTAGTGTGAGCTCACTTAAGCCACACTCAATCCCTTTAAAAACTCTCTCAACTTGGGGATTTGTGGGAATGGTTGAAAACTTTCCAGTGAATCATCCTTTTGAGCAGTTGGTGGAGAAACAGGGTATTCAAAGGCAGAAGGAAAAGGCTCAATGAGTCAATTAAGTTTAGGGGTGCTGCAGTGGGGCCCCAGGGATGGTGCTTTGGTATCCCCTGCACTCTGTCTCTCCTGGAGGCTCAGGGAGGTGATGTTTTCCATCACAGCCATGAATGAGCTTCGAACACTGAACCAGGGATGAGTCACTGGGGCTGCGTCGTTGAGTCACGAGCAGTGAAGTCAAGAGAGAACGTCAGGAGTTGTAGCTGAAATGTTTCCATTTCTGGCCAAAAGCTTTACGTAAAAACTACTATTGTTGGATTTTTTTTTTTTTTGTGTTTTGATTAAAATAATCAGTTTTGGGAGCTGAGCTAAATTCAGTTGCATTACTGAGTGTTGCAAGTGATGATTGTATTATTACTTAAAGTCATGAAATTGATATTTTGATCTGATGATTATTCTCACTATTAAAAATGCACAGAATTTGTTCCTGTTCCTCTGACTTCTTGCACAGTTATAAGATATTTTTGCTTGGTGTAATCATAGAACAAAAGGGTTATGTTTATAGCCTAAGACCAGTGTTCAGCAGAAAACTTCTTCCTTTGCTTTTGGCCTGCTGTGAAATTTATGACTGTCCTTTAAATGCCATGCAGTGAACACACCATACCACTCCTGTGGAAGAATAAATTATTGTCTCCGTTGAATTAATGTCCTGAACTTGCTTGCAGAGGAGCAGGAAGGATGTAATATTGCTCTGTGTTTGCTTGAGTCAAGGAGTGAAAGCTTGAAATTGTTCCTGATAAGTGTCTAAAGTCAATAGAAACTCTCAGCAACCTGTGTGCACACAGCAGGTAGCTGGCTGCACTGACAGCTTCCTTCTGCAGTTTCTTGAGGAATCATTGCTTTCGTGGTCAGATATGTATTTATCCCTGGCAGAAATATTTGCTGATGCGAATGCATTATGCAAGGCGGCCGTCAGCTGCAAAAACAAACCTGTCTGTCTGTGGGCCTCATCAGTTTTTATCAAAATCACTTGAGCCATAAAATACGTCATTTCAGAGGCAGAGCTGCCTGTTTCTTCGATTGAGTTTTGAATCAGGCCACCGCGGGCGTCGCTGGGACAGTTTTCATCACAGGCAGTGCGCTGACAAATATTGACCTTATTCTCCGTAGCATATGTTAAATGCAAAGGCAGAAGTGTTGAGAGCCTCAGATCCAAATTTAGCAGTGCTGTGATGGCAGGGGAAGTAGGAACTGGTCACCAAAATAGTTTGTAGGGCCCTGGTCGTGTGGAAGGAATGTAAATAGAGATCACTCTCTTTGCTTCAATGCCCCAAGCCATGATGGGTAGGCTGAAAGATTGGGTGAAGACCTTACATTAAAAGGTATTTCCAAACAACCTGTAAAATTGCGTGTGCATTGTCTCACTGGTTGTCAGAACACACGCCAGCAACGAGGGCAGAGTGCTGTGCAGCAGATCTTGAGTTAGAGCAACCTGCTGAGCATGTCGGTGGAGGGGGAGTGGAGAAGAGAACGGATGAGGAATCAGCAGCTGGGACCTGCCGTAGTTCACACCCAGGGAGATGAAAGAGCAATGCCGGCAGGGCCAGGAGGGCACGGCACAGCGGGGCTCCCGCTGAACCCACCCGTGAGTCAATACGTTAAAGAATCCCTCAGGGATCAGCGTGATGGATAGCCTTTGGTATTCCCAGCCCAGGGAGCTGACAGGGCTCCACATCCCACTGATTACAAATGTCCTGATCCCAGCTGCGTTTGGCCATTAGCATCAGCCACCCCTGGTGAAACCGAAATCAGCTGAACGGCTCTTCCCGGGGTGAAACCAAAGCGAGAGGCAGCACACGGGGCACGCTCAGCGTGCTGTGAAATCCATGTGGTGTGTCTGCAGGATGGTCCTGGGGTCAGGTAGCAGCTTTCATCTGTTCCTGCCAAGATGCTGAGCCGAGGTGCAGCTGGTGAGGGTCTGGCCTCTCTGCAGACATGCGGGATGGTGTGCAGGCTCTGTACGGCTGAGCACGCTTCTCATCTGCATTTCTTGACAGTAAACAGAAGTGACTTACTGAGCCAATTAGAGTGGGATGGAGTAATTCGATGTGACTGAATGCCACATTGCACAGGTCGCCTGTTACTGACAGGGGGTAGGATAAGGAAAGGATCTGAGGAGTTCTTCCCCCAGAGTGAAAAGCTGCCCCCCTTCCCTAAGGAGTAACCTGAGGAAGGCTGTTTTGGCAATGCCCATACAGTGACCCTCCCCTCCCATTTCATCAGCAAAGGCACAAGGAAAGAGAAACACCTGTCAGTCCTTGTCCTTCACATGCTCAGTAGTTTGCAGGAGATGTGGGTTCAGTTTATTATTTCCTCTTGACAAATACTCTTGACAAAACGTCTCATCGCAAAGGGGTGCCTGTCAAACAGGAGGGAAACAAAGGGATTGTTCTCTGCCTCTGTTCATCCTTTCCCTGTATTCCTTAGGATTACCAAAGAGTTCACTGTTCATGCTCCCTGCACAGTCTGGACGTTTCAATTGTGGAACAGGGATGAGAGAAGAGATGGAGAGGCCAGGGCTCATCTCTCAGAGAAGTGCTCTCATTATTAGGAATGTTCTCAGGTTCATCCTTCTGGCTCTTCTACACTGGAATCATAGAGTGGCTTGGGTTGGAAAGGACCTTAGAGATCATGCAGCTGATTTCCTTTAAGAGGTGCTCCTTCTGCGTCAGGAGATGAGTTTGCAAGTGTAACACCAAGCTTCTTGAAAGCCATGAAGAGAGAAATCCAAATCAAAAGAGACACCCAAAAGGTACACGTTGGTTGCTTGAAAATATCATGGCTGTCAAAAGAATCCGGAGGGCCTGAGTCGTCCCTGCCTGCTGATGCCAGGGGTGAAAGGGGAAAAGGGTGCAGGGCTGAAAATCGGCAAGGGAGAAGCACAAGAGCAGGATTCAGTGATGGAAACTGAAAGGAGGGCTAGAAGGAAAGTTCTCAACATCTCCCTGAGATCAGTTCAGACAGGAGGAATTTCACTGGCTCCGGGGAACGCTGCTGTGTGTCCGTGTCAGTGGGGAGCCTTTGGCTGTCCGAGCAGCATCCACAGCAGCCAGGAAGGCTGACCAGGATGTAACCTGTGTGAGTCGGTGTCGGGAGGCCAGGAAGAGCACTGGCTTCCTTGTGTTGTGCGTCATGTTTTGGGCCCTCTACAAACCACCTCTTCAGCAGACGCAAACACTCAGAAGTCGAAGCAAACTTTCCAGATTCTCTTCTGCTTGTGGTTATCTCCCCGCTGTGGCGTGGTGGGGAAGGAGCAGGGAGGCTGCGGGGAGATGTGATTGATTGCTGTTCCCTGCGAGTGTTCCTCTGCTGTGAAATGTCTCTGTCCCCCGGATATTTTTGATTTCTCCTTGCAGATAGCTCAGCTGAACGCACAGTTAGTTTGGGACTGCTAATAGAGTACACTGGCTGTCTGGGAGCAGCTGATAAAGTACTCATGCTGGGTTAAGATTTTCCAGAGAAGAGATAACTTCAGCAGATGGCTTGGGCTGAGTCCTTTGGCTTCAGCTTTTTTTATTGATAGATGAAAACAGTACACACGACCAAGCTATGGAAAGCGATTAAAAGTGTCCTTCCTTACCCTGCTTTTTTAACAGTTCCTGTGGTGATAGTTCCTCTCCGTGTCTCTTGTGTGACTACAATAGACACCAGTCCTGCTCTTCAGCCTTCCTTGTTCCTTTTCTGTATTGAGGAGCTCTTTTATCTCCATCATCCTCTTCTCAGCACACCCTGAAGAGATCAAGGCAGCCCTTCCAGACACAGGTTTTCAATCTTTTTTTTCCTCCCACACAGCTCTCTTTTCCAGTGGATTCATGCAGCCACGTAATGGTTTCCAAAGAATCCATTCTAAATTTCCAATATTTAACATCAGATTTTCTGGTCTTGGAAACACGAGCCCATTGCCAACCCAAAGTTTATGGACTGATTGCACAAGCAGACTAATGAGCCATTCTGCAGGACAATAACTCTTGTGAGCCAGCAGTGGTGAGCAGTTGGCAGGTGAAGAGGAATAACAGGATGATCCTTCCACTTCACTGCCATAAGCAGAAGAGACCCAGAGAGGAGGAGAATCCTCTACTTATGGACAGTCTGAGATGCTCAGACTGCCCTTCCTTTCTGGTCAAGGGTCCACTGTAGCCATGGATTCAGGTATGACTTACCTTACCCTGAAGTTTTTGTTTGAATAAGACAGAACACTTGTGTTCCAAAAGCTGCTTTATTTCCCACTGGCTATAAAAGAAGCCTGACTAAACTTCAGACTTTCTGATTGAGCTGAATCTGGCCAGACACGATAGCATGCTTTACATTCAAGGTGAAGTTCCACCTGAGGCTCAACCACTATAATTTGATTAATGTCCTGGTTAAAGGGCAAGGTCACCAGCAAGGCCCAGCTGTGGGGGAATTGCAGCCCTTTTCTTTCTGAGCTGGTTTTAGTCCTCAAACCCATGAACTTTCACTCGAAGGTAAATTGGCCAGATAACATAATTCCACAGCAGCCCATCCCAACCCAACCTTTTCTTCCCCTCCCCTCAGCTGATCAACTGTTGGCCTTTACGAAGTGATAATCAAAGACCACACAAAGATAACGACTCGTAATTGTCAGGGAGGAGCTTTGACAGCTCCAGGGAGCTCCTCATGGGATGTTCTTGTATAGGAACCAAACCAGCAAAGTGCTGTGGAAGGTGTTTGACCACACCAGCATCTGGTGAGAACTTGAAGCAAATGTTAAGTGTTGCTTTTGGAAAGTCACTGATTTTTGAAGATGAAATTTTGGGTGGTTTTTTAAAGTCTTTTTCCCCAGCAGGTGAGTATTATCGTGACTGGTCTGGGAAAAAAAGGAAAGTTTTCAATCCTCTAATGAGCATCTGATGAACTTTAAATGATCCCAAGGCAGCCATGCCAAAAATGTGCAGGTGGATACTGAGCTGGGTTTTTCTGCAGTGTTGACTTTGAATGAACTGGGCACTTGAATGGTGAAATGGATGTTCAGAGGCAGATTTCCCCTGTTCAGCTAAACTTTGGGGATATTTTATACTCATGCACTGCTTTTTAACAAAGCTCCAGCCCAGGTTGCTCCAAATCCCGTCCAACCTGGCCTTGAACACTTCTAGGGATGGGGCATCCACAACTGCTCGGGGCAACTTGTGCCAGTGTTTTGTAGATGGATGAAGTGACCCTTGAAAGACAAACAGAGGCTGTGGGTGCTGCTGGGAGCTCGCCTGATTTCAGCCCAGTTTGAGGGCACTGATTGCTCTCAAGGGCATTTTAGGGTTGTCTCTGTTACTTATATTTGTTTAATAGAAGTCTCTTAATACACTGCTCCTTCTGGATTGCCTTGTGTGTGCATTTTGCAAACTTGGAGCAGCTTCAGCATTCATTTCCACCAGCTGAAGAGTAGAGATGGAAATGCAGAAGGATGATCTTGAAAACAGTGTTTTCCTTTCTTTCAGCAAAGAAGATAAAGTCTGCCCTTGGCACAGGTTAGGATGGAGTATGGGTGACACCAGACTACTCTGAAGCTCTGGTCTTTGCCTCCTTAATTTGCACACCTTTGACTGAGAGGACCAGATGGGTTCTTAAATTTTACCTTCTCACTCTTTTTGCAATCTAAAGAAGGACAGTTTTGTTCCCTTCCCTCCTCTTACTGAAGTCACCTCTTATTTTGCCCAGAGAGACTGTGGACTTCCAATCCCTGCAATTGTTCAAGGCCAGCTGGGTGGGGCTTGGAGCAGCCTGATCCAGTGGAAGGCATCCGTGCCCATGGCAGGGCGTTGGAACTGGATGATCTTTAAGGTCCCTTCCAACCCAAACCATTCTGTGGTTCTAGGATTTTCCTGTGGGGTGATGTTCACAGGGATGCACAGCTCCACTCTCCCCATTCTCAGGGGGGATGAGTTGAGGGATGCTCAAGTCAGGGGTGCTCCAAGGACTTGGAACCAAACTCTTGGCAGTGATTTGTGTCTCATAAACAGGACATTGCAGTATGGCACCTACAGCATATTTTGCTTCTTTATTAAGTAAAGAACATGAGGAAAGAAGTTTTCTTTTTAAAATTTCTTGCTCTTTCTGGTCCTTTTGAGTTGAGTTTTCTTTAGTACCAAAGCTGGGGGAAAGGGAAGGGAACCCTCCAGAGGTTTCAGGAAAAGGAGAAAGAGTAATTTTTTAATATCCCTCACCCAGCAGAGATAAGGCTGACTGAACCCCTGCTGACAGCAGGCTCTGCTTTCTTTCCACAGTCTCCATTGAAGATATTCGGGATGTGAGGTCAGGCCATAAAACAGAAGGTATGGAAAAATACGCCAAGGATGTCCCAGAGTATCGCTGCTTTTCCATCATCTTCAAAGACCAGCGGAAAAACCTGGACCTCATTGCGAGTTCAGAGGATGATGCCAACCACTGGATCGCCGGTCTTGGGAAAATCATAGCCCACAGCAACTCCATGAACCAGAAACAGAAACTCCAACAGTATCCTTTGCCTTATGAAGTGATTAATCACTGACAAAGATGCACTTGTCTTGCCCTGTGGGTGGGGATAGTAGGCTAACCTCCTTTTTTTCCTGTTGGCCCTGGGCACTGGATTTTCACTCTGTACCCAGGCAAGCTCCCTGGTTTCCAATGCCTTTTCCCCTCCTGTTTTACAATGATACCAGCAGGAGTGGAGTCAGGCTTAATGCAGCTCCTTAAGCAAAGAATTCCCTCTTTCATGGAGCTCCAGATAAAACAATCATTATTTTTTTTGTGTTCTTCAGGGGTCTGTTTCACTTGCATTGCAGTAAACTCCAGGACAGGCACTTCTTGGCAAGGCATGAAAAGCCCGTACTGTTTACCGTGTTTCTCAGTAATACAAGGAGAGGGAACTGATTCTCCTCTTCTCACTGCCAAATTTACTCCAGGGTGGCTCCATTGATTTGAGTGAAATTACTCCTTATTTGCCTCAGCATGGGAGGAAGTTTTGCCCTGAAAAAATCTGCAGTTGTTCTAGTGACAATGCAGAGATCAGAAAGGAAAAGGCGCAGAGCAGGAAAGGAGAGTGAATTTGTTATGAAATGGAGAGGGGCTGGTTACTGGGTGAAATCCCGGCTCTGCTGAATTTGCAGGGAATCTTCCCTGGGGCTGCATTTCGCTCAATAAGTTGCTTTGCAAACAGAGATTTCATGTATAAAAAGAGAGAATATCTGTGGGTGCAGTTTTGGATGGATTTTCTTCAAGTCCCTGTGTGTCTGAGACTCTGACCATGACATGTGAACCTGTTGGCTGATTTCACTCTGATTTGACAGAGCCACAGCAGTTGTGAAATATTAAGTTCCTTTAAGGTTCCCAAACGTAGATACTCAGCTATCAGAGAGGAAAGCTGATAGCACTCTCAGTGAGAGAAGGCTGGGTGGGCTTCATGGCTTGTTTGACACCAAACATCAGAGAGGAGGGGGGATGCAAAATCACAGAGCTGGAGCTCGAGTCTGAGCAGGCACCAGGAAGTCTTGCCCTCAGTTAAGGTTTGGCTCCATGTGGGTTCTCTGCTGGGTGGTAATGTACTGATGGAGAAGGAGATGGTGCATAAATGCTGAGCTTTCATCAGGCTTCACTCTGCTGTGGATTCTCTGAAGCCTGAGAAGCACTTTCACAGCCACTTAAAGGAATCAGACTCCATTAGTTCTGAAGTGCCTGGGGTGTCCTGTTTATCTCCTGCACTATGAGTGTCTTTTTTGGATGGTTTTTCAAGCTCTGGGCTGTAAGGTCACTCCTCAGCCACCCCACAGTGTGTAGGGGAAAATCTGGGCTACACAAAGTTGTCCCTGGAGCGTATCAAGTTAAATATGTTGCTGCAAAACTTGCCTGTAAGAAGAGACAAGATTGTTAAGGGGGGAAAAATAACAATGACATTTGCAAGGGAAGAAGGCTGTAAATTTCCAGCATGGAAAAGTGCCTTTCTGTCTTTGGAAAGCAGAATCGAAGCTGAATAGGGTGGGTAGGCAAACCATATTTCTGGAAGAGTAATTACTGTGCAGTGCTGGCTTCCAATCTGGGCTTGTCTCAGGCCATTTAACGTAACCTGGAATTACAGAACAGCATGATTTCTCATTTGAAATTTGATGATGTTTAATTAAAGCCTGGGATTTTAAATTTAGTCTGCCTTCACTGGGTTTGCTTGGCAGCGTGGGCTTGCTCAGATCTTCCTTAAACCTCAGGAGTGTTCTCTGCATCTGTGAGCACAGAAGGGGAAGAGTCAGGAGATGAGAAGTGTTGTGTCCCCTGCCTGTCCCCCATGACTGGAGAAATGCCTTGCAGGGTATCTTTTTCAGCTTCCCAAAGCCTCGCAAAACAAGTAAGGAATGTGCAAGTTTTTGAAAAAAAAAGATTGAAAGTAAAAACTCTGCTGGTTTCAGATGGGGCTCGTTCAGTTTGGAATGCAGTGGAGTTGCCTGTCGTAGAAAGGGACTCGATTCAGTGGCTTATGTATTTTTCCAGTCCTATATTCCTACACAGATAAAACTCCCACGTGCTTGATGAGCCTTTCTGATGTTCTTATACACAGAGTTCTGTTTTAATAAGCCTCAGATTCAACCTTGCAGCAAGCTGGCATAGGTTGTTTAGCAAATATTGCAGGTATGTGTGCAGGGAAGACTTGAGACCAGAAAATACAGAGGACTTTTCATTTGAGCAGGGTGGCACCGTCTGCTTCGGTTCTGGGGTTTGTGTGGGAGCTTTTCTTCTGGTCTGAAAGCACTTACCAGAAGTTCTGCAGCATTTCTGTTCTGAGCACATTCATGGGATATCTGCCAGACAGAAACCAAAGAGGGATGACTGAAACTAATAGAAAACTGGTAACCCTGGAGCTGAGCTATCCTTTAAAAACAAGAGGCAGGAGGCAGGCTGTCCCTGGATGTATGCAGAAATGGGAGCAGCTCCTTCCTTGTCCACCCAGGCCCACAGAGGGGCATAAGGTGAAAGGAAGACCCAGAGCCAGGAGTGAAAAATGGTGTTTGTACCAGATGAGAGGACTTCCAGTTGAAGTGCTTAGTTCATCCAGCTCCTCTAAGCTATCCCAAAGCTGAGGGGATCCAGATGGATGGGGAGTTTGGGTATTTTGGGGCCAGAGTGCTGCTATTTACTGAAACAACAGGCTGAGATCTCAGTTGTCTGTACTCTCCTTTTTCTCTCTTTGCTGCTTGCCCTTGCAGCAAGAGGACCCACTGTGTGTGCCTGGGCTCTTCCTGGGCTCTCTGATCTCCCTCCTGCATTTCTCAGCCTCCTGGGAAAGGATCTAAGAGAAAAGCATCCTCCATTCACAGGTAGGACCTGAGCTTACTCTTTTGCAGATGCATTTACTGCCCCACGTTTTGCCTGCCAGAGAGGACTGTGGGTACATGCATGACCTCTGGGTGCTCATTATCAGAGGAGATTATGGAGACTCTTAAAAAAATGTGGGTTTTTTTCAGTGGTTAGCACAAAACCAGTAGTTTTTATGCACAAAAGAGTAGTTTTGTCCATTCCTGCTGCTCACCTCTGGCTGTGGCAGACTGGATTTCCTCTTGGCTGACCAGACGTGGGCGTTCCTCCTGCCTGTTGTTTTTAGGGAAGGCTGGGAAGGGGACCCGAGGTGCAGGGTCAGGTGTGAGCGGGTGGCACCAGGGTGACAGTCTGAGCAGACCCTCTCTGGAGCAGAGCTGGTGGAGGGGGGTGTTCTGCACCCTGGGGTGGGTGTGGTGTGCTCCCAGCACGGCATGCTCTGCTCATGGGAGCTTCATGACTCAAACTTGATTTTCTGGGGCGAATCAGTCCAAGCCAGACCCTGGTTCAGAGCTCTGGAGCATCCTTGGGAAATGCAGCCTCTCTTTATTTTGGTTTCCATGTCTAAAGAAGGGGAATATTAATATTACCAGGCTAAGACGGATGCAGGGTGAGGTCATTGCTTAGCACCTGCCAAGATTTTTAAAGTCAGAAAGTTCAGCTTTCCATGAGACAAACAATACTCACTAACAGTTTACACATATCTCCATCACTAGGAAATATTTTGGTGCAGGGGTAGCTCTGGTGAACAGTTTCAGGGTTATGTCTATGGCTATTAATGCCCTTTTTTGGGGTCATTCTGAAAGGCCCACTTTAAATGTTACAGCACTATATGCCTCAGCTGGTATTTGCTAATCCTGAGCTTTACTCTGATTAACATTCAGATTGGGCATTTTTTAAAAAAGTTTTTCTGGAATGAGTTTGAAGCATTGTTTCCTATGTGAGACATGGAAGGTTATTCTCTGAGATCAAATTCTTACTTTGATCATTTTTTTCCTATTGAAAAGTAGATATTTTTCTGGATGACCTTTCTTATTTGACAGTAAAGCAAATTAGACAGTCAGTTCCGTGATGCAAAAAGCATGGGGGTTTTTTGGTGTTGAAAACTGCAGCGTGTCTCGGCTGTCTGACATGATTTTCCCAAGAGACTGAAATAAATTGGGACACCCAGCTCAAAATATCTGGCATCACATTGAAAAGATCATTCTTCCAGCAGTTACTCCGGATCCATGGATATACTAAAGTGATTAAAACCCAAGCTCTTATGAAATATTATCACACTACAACACAGTAACAGACCCCATGCATTTCATCAGGGGAAGCCACGACCCACAAAGTTTGGTTTGATTCCGCTCACAACGAAGTTCTTAGGACGTATAGGTAGAAATTCCTAAAAATATGCTGAAGATGAGTTCAAAAATTATTATTGATGCTTGTTTTGGAGCTCAGTGTTCACTGTGATACACTGAATTTTGAACAAATCCATGACAGTGAATTTAGCAAGCTCCTCTTGGGAGCTCTTTTCATTCTTTCCTTTATCCCCTTTTCACCGTCTGGAGCAGAATGTACTTTCTGCCATAAAAGAGAAGTCAAACTGTTTCTGGCTGCAGCCAGAAGCTCCTACAGGGTAAAGAGAGCTGCTCCAGCCTTGGCCAGATGGTGAAAAGCTTCTCCCGGGTCACGATTAGTTGTATCACAGCTCGTTTTCCTTCTGCTGAGGCACCATTGTGCTCTGTGGGAGCAGAAGGTGAGGTGGTGTCAGCTGCTCAGGGGGCCCACGCTGATTTCCAGCAGCTGGAGAGGTGGCTCAGAGCCTTTAGAAGAGGATTTCCTCCCCCTCCATGTGCAGCAGAAGGTATTTAGGTGTTTAGGCTAGGCACTGACCTGGGAAGATTTCCTTACATCGCCCTGCAGCTGGATTCACACCTGCCTGCGGAAAGCTGACAAAAACAAAGACAACAAGATGAGCCTGAAAGAGCTCAAAGACTTCCTGAAAGAAGTGAACATTGAAGTCAATGACTACCATGCCAAGAAGATTTTCCAGGTAATGGGAGCAAGCAGAAAAAGGGTTTGCTGCTGGCTGGGGTCAAGGTCTCCCACAGCTCTCAGCTTGGGTTGGAGACCTCACCTAAAGTGAACTCCTGGCTTCTTTTCTTGTACCAAGGAAGGATGCTCAGGTTTTGGTGCTCAGTAATTTATTGCTCAGAATAATTGATTCCCACTAAGTTAGGCCAGCACAGTGCTTTTGGTGAGAGTGTGTTAAGATCTTTCTTCATAATTGATGCCTAATTTTGCCATGATGAAGAAAATGAGGTGCAAACATGGATAATGCAAGAAAAAGGGAAGCAAAGTTCAAATCCCAGAGGTTTCAGGAGTTTTGTGTGCCATAACTGCATGGCAGTGCCTAAGTCTGGCTGAAATTTGTTTGGTTACAGCTGTGATACCAGATCCTCGCCTTCTCAGAGGAGGTGGGTTCCAAGTCACAGGTATAAACAAAGAAACAAAAAAAAGAAGTGCAAAATAAGAGAAAAACCTTTCCAGATTAATGATAGATACATAACATTGCACCCAAGCCTGGACTAGTCTGATTGATTTAATACTCCCAAGGCATATTTAAGCTGGTCAGGGATGTACACTTCTAAATTCTCAAGATTCAGCTTGCTGGCTGAGCCTATCAGGAGATAAGAAAGGGATGAAAATTTCTCAGTTGTTAAGGTTTTGGTTCTTCTCTAGAGAATCCATCCTGCTGAGGTGAGATAAAACATCTGGATAATTTCCAAACTTCCATCCTGTCTCAAGCAGGATTTGAATTAATGGGTGTGCAGTTTTAGAAATGTTTTTTCTGATCAGTGATAAACACATAGGTGGTTTTGGGCACCAGGCAGGAGTTCTGCTCCTCCCTGTGAGCAGGCAGCTTTCCCCCAAAGGAGGTCCAAGTTTCCTAATCCTTGCTTTGTATACATCTCTCTGGTAATTCTGTGAGAATTGGAGGGAAGGTCATCAGCAGATCTTAAAGAATATCAGCATGCCAAATATTCCAGTTGTACTGCTTGCTCTGGCTGGTGTATCCCATCCTTTATTCCCTGCCCAGGAAAGTCCTGGAGGAATGGAAATAAGGCTGGGAATCCACTGATTGAGTTGTATGTTTCCACAGGAATTACTTGCCAACACTTCCCTTGCAGTCTGTGCAGGTGAAGCCAGTAGGGACCAGGGTGTGAATCTCCTCATCCTAAAGGATGCATCTCACATACAGGAGATGAATCACTCCTACATCTTTACACATCAACAACAACTTGAAAAAATCACCCTTGGTTTGCTTTTTTTAAATTTTTTTTTTTAAAACTTTTTTTATTTTAGAGGCACAATCTCCTCTCATTTAATGGACCTTTTTTGCTGTCACAGTAGTTACAAGGGAGCTCTAGGAGAGGAAACTTGATGAAATGAATCCTTTTTGCTTAAAGACTCTGAGTAATTACTAAACCTTGATTCAACCCTTCAAAATGCAGAGAGTTAGTTGAAGTACCATCATCAGGCAAGTAATTGTTAAGTTTCCTGTATGGCCACTGGAAAGAGAAGTTCTTTGGAGGTTAATTCAGATCTTCTGAGGGCTGACTTGCCTCCAGGAAGGGTCTGTCTTGCTCCTAAAGCAATTGCATTTTCAGTTTACATCCTGCCTCAGCTTAGATGGACTGGGGCATTACAGCCTATTAAAGGGTGATATTTTAGTCTCAGTGAGTTTTTCTTCATTTAGTCACAGGAAGGAAGGGCTCAAGAGGGGGCTGCAGGGCAGCTTCTCACGTTATTCTTGCCTTTCATCACATGGCTCTGTGTCCACATCTAGGTTTGAGACACCTGAGTAAAACGTTTGCAATGCAACCAGAAATTATGCAAAGCTCCTCTCATTGCTCACTTCATTTCAACCTGAATATTCATTCTGGTGCATCAGAAAGGTGTTTTTGCTGGCAGGCCAAGGGTCATTCAGGACCCATGGCTTGTGATACAAACATGGTATTTTGGGTTGAGATTCTCTTTCTAATTTGGACCTCTTGTAGCCAAAGCAGAAGGAACCCACGTTTATACTGTGCATCTGATCTGTCCTGGAGTTTGGTGCCAGTGCTGTTGTTCTGTTTTCATCACAGCCTTTAATGGCAACTAATGAATAAATTTCCTGAGGCACACCACTTAAAATGCCAGTTTTCTAGAAGAAATATCTTGTCATTTTCCCTGTCATGTCTTAAAGAAAAGAACATTTGTAATTCACGAGATCCCTGCCGTCTCCACCAGCTGCTTTGCCTCTTTATATTCCTTTTGCAGTTGCTAAGCATCATGCTAGGCTTAGTTTGAGGGATCTGCCAGAGCCACAGCACAGGATCGTAGGCATGGAAGGCAGCGAGGAAAAGGCAGTTCCTGGACTCTCAAACCTGATTTGGAGGTGTTTGTAGTACTGAGCATGTCACAGGTTGTCCCATCTCTGAGATGAGCCCATAGCTTCTACCCAGCAGATTCTGAAGTCAGAACAAGTTGAACTCTTTTTTTTTTCTGTCACTTCAGTTTGTGAAATGCTGGGCGACATGATAATGTTCTTTGGTTTTGTATGTGCTCCATAAACAGATAGTAAAGGATTTGCAGGGGATGAAAGTCCCTCATTATCATCCTGGGACACTGCCAAAGCCACCGAGGCCATCACTGAGATCGCTGGCAGAGCTAGGTTGAGATTAGTGTGGTGACTGGTTAAACTAAGACATGCATTTTCATCATAAAAGCCAGGAAAACAGCTCTGTCTGTCACAGGGGATCAAAGATGAAAAGCAATTTAATTCCTCTGGTTTGACAAGTTGAAGAATTCTGCTAGGAACAAACAATAAAATTAGTATCAGGATTTGCCACAGGAAAAAAGAAATGTTTCTGATGAAAAATTGAACCTGGGAGTATTTTAAATAAACTGGAAAAACTTGTTATTGGAAAACAAGTTGTCCTGTATGGAGACATTAACACGCATACCTCAAGCTCCCAATCTTTCATGGTCAATCAAGTCCTTGGCTGTGGTGCTCTGTCAGAGATGGTATCTGCTGGAAAAGTTTGAACTCCAGGGGAAGTTGGAGAATCTGAATTACAGTTCCTTGAGAAGATTATATCTGATTTGAAATCTGGGGGGATTTTTTTACTTGGCAGGTATTGGATGAGAATGGAAGATTTCCACAGAGAGGTGGATTTTTTCATACCTAAACATGCACATGTTCAACAGTTGTGGGGTTTTTAAGTTGGTTTTGATGCCATCTTTGCAAACAGCCCTACTGGGAGTCTTGACAGCCTCTTGAGGTCTGAGCCACTAAGGTCAAGGGGAGGGTTCTTTTCACTTTACTTACTGGATTTTTGGCTACACTCTCTATCATTATTTAAGAGAGTTAATTGTTTCCCTTTATTCCTTCCGAGATCAAGCATTACATTTCTTTTGACCCTTGATTTGTGCTTGGATTATTTTGAGCTGTCCTGACTGAAGCACACCAAGTGATGGAACCCAAGGCTGGCGCTTTTGATCACACTGATAATCTATAAATACAAATAACCGTAACTGTTTCATGACTGTTGGCCTTGTCAATGAGAACCTTTGTCATTGACCAAGTGCTCCTCACTCACTGGCCAGTAACTCTTTGCAATTATTTTGTGTTCTGCGTTGTGTAGCCCTGGTGCAGATTACGGCTGGCCTATGCCAGAAGGAAAGAAGGTTTTCACTCCTTCTCCCCTCTACGTTTACAGCACTGTGACAAGTCCAAAACAGAGGCTCTGGAGGATGATGAGATAGAGGAATTTTACAAGATACTGACAGAGAGGAAGGAAATAGACAGCATCTTCCAAATGTACTCGGACCCAGAAGGGTTCATGTCCTGCCAGAACTTGGTGAGGTTTCTCTATGAGATGCAGCAGGAAGAAGATGCTGTTGTTGCTGCCCCTGCCTTAATTCAGAGATACGAGCCCAACGAAAGAGGTAAGTTGAAAACCCTGGCTGGTGTGCTTCAAAGTCTTGCTTTTTTGATGAACTATGAATTGCATTGTTGCTGCTTTTTCCTGCAGTCCTGTGTATTATTTTCTCCCCACAGCTGCTTCTATGACACTGCTCTCCTAAGGGAACATTAGCAGCTCAAAGAGAGGCTGGGAAATCTCTCTCTTCAGTTTTTTTTGGGTGCACTGAACAGCAGGAGAGGGATTGATACAGGTTTGACTAGAAGATGATGAAAATACTGAGGGAAAGACTCAGATGAGTTATTCAAATGCCAAGACCTCGTGTGGCTTTTCAAGGTTGAGAGTGTAGCAATATTTGTGTTCTCCAGAAGCTGGAGTGGAGGCAGGTGTTCTTGATGGTGGGCACCTGTAAAGCCATCTGCTGATGAAATATCTGAGTAGAGGCCAAGGAGATGACAGCTCTTTAGGAGGGCAGTCCCAGAACTGTCTGTCTGCTCAGAATGTAGGTGAACCATCAGTCTGGAGCACCTTGGAGGATGTGTTTGAGGAACCAGCTCAGGATCATGGGCTGGTTTTCCACTATCCTGGTATTCCTTCAGGAGAGGGACAAGGTTTTACCACTGTCAGGCTTTAGGATTAGACTGAGGTCTAGCTCATTCCTTTAAAATGGGGAGTAGTTTTGTATTTCCTCTTTTCAAATCATGTGTTTCATTAGATAATCTAGACAGGATTTGTCTGGCTGTGTTTAGACATCTGACAGCTTCTCTGGGTTGGCGTAAAGAAACATTGAAATGCTCAAACAGAGATTTTTATGCTATAAATCTCTAGAGAGAGATGAGGTAAGGTCTGTCTTTGACACTTTTAAGATGTTATCAAGGACAGTAAGTGTCAAAAAAGCCACGCTTGCAAAGGGGCTTTAAGAGTGTTTTCAGGCAGCTGAAGGTGTCATCCTTGTCTGGAGAACATCGATGTCTTTGCTGTTGCTGAATGCCTGGGGAGCACGTTCTGCCTCTGAGATCCCCTGGAGAGCAGAGGCACCGTGGTGAAGGTGGTGGCACGACCTCGTGGTGCCACATTCTCAGTGTGGGGTTTTCTGTCTGTTTACCTGGCAGCCAAGAGGGGCAACGCCATGACCAAGGATGGTTTCCTGATGTACCTGCTGTCGGATGAGGGGAACATATTCAACCCCTCCCACCGGAAAGTTTACCAGGACATGACCCAACCTCTCAGTCACTACCTGGTGTCATCCTCACACAACACCTATCTCATGGAAGACCAGATCACAGGGCCAAGCAGCACAGAGGCCTACATCAGGTAAAGAGTGTCTGTGTGTGTTTGTGAGGTTAATCTCTTTCAGAAGACATAAGTGTCTGTGCTGATGGATGCAAGAGATCAAGAAGCCATCTCCCACCAGACCAGGTAAAGTAGCCTGGCCCATGTTTCCAGGGTGAGCTGTTTCCAAACCAGGTTGGCTGTGCCTTCCTTTTCACAGCTCTTTGACCTGGGTCTCATCTGGTGTCCACCTGAGTGTAAGATGTATAACCACTACATTTGGAAGCAGCATAAAATATCTGTGGTCACGTGGAGGCTGGATTGCAGCCCTGTGGCACGGTGTTTTCAAAGCATGATGCTGAAGGGGCTGTTGCATTCCCCAAAATACAGCATGAGAGAGTGCAACAAGGTGCAAAGATCCCTGGGGTAGAGCTGCAGGTCTGTATAGGGACTGGAAGGAGCCTAAATGATGCGTAGTGTCATGGTGCTTATGCTCTGTACTGCCTTTTGGGAGAGGCCCGTGGCAGGGACTGTCCCCACAACCATGCTGGGGTTTATTTTGGAGAGTCCTAGTTGGAGCAATCAAAAAAAAGAGATGGGGTGTGAGCTGATGGAGCTGGGTGAGTAATCAGGAAACTTACACCTGGTCCCTTTTTAGCATCTCAGATATTCCCAGAGCACCCCTGCACAGAGCATTAGGTGTTGCCTATGTCTGCCTTTAACAGCGACTGATGTCTCATGGCCAGATGGGTGCAGTGACCTTTCATAACTTGCACACCCACCTTACATTACTCCTTGTTTTTATCAGGTGAGACAGTGTTTCCTTATCAGTCAAGGACTGCAATTCTGTCTTTGTTTATGACTTACCTTTTCTCAGGAGCAATGGCTGACTGGAATCACAAGGTCATAAGTGTAGAGAGTGAAATCTGGCACAAGTTACTTCTCAGTAGCTCTTTGAATTCATCTTACAGAGTCTTAAAATTATAGATGGATGTTTTGGTTGTGAAAAAAAAAATCCCAAAATTCTGGAACAGGTTTCCCAGAGATGCTGTGGATGCTCCATCCCTGGAAATGTTCAAGTCCAGGCTGGATGGGGCTCTGAGCAATCTGGTCCAGTGGAAGGTGTCCCTGCCTGGGGCAGGGGGTTGGAACCGGATGATCTTTAAGGTCCCTTCCAACCCAAACCATTCTGTGATTCTGTTGCAATTAGTTAAAGGAGTTGTGTAATCTGAAGTGTTTAGGGAATTACTGTAAAAGAGAGAAGATCAGCTCCTAGGCAGATGTATGTGGGGGGGTGTGAATCTATATTTGAAAATAAATTAAAATGGAAGTATGGATATGTAGAGGTGGGAATTTCACGTGGAAATTCAGTCTGTAGACTCGGTTTGGGAAGCTGGCCCTCAGCAGTCTCCCCAGCTGTGGTGGAGTTCCCTCCCCCCCTCCCAGCTCTGAGGACTCATCTCTCATGTCATATCAGATCTAGATGAAGAAATCACGTCATCCAGGCTTTTTGACCTGGCTTCTAAGGCTGACTGTCATTCTTCCACTGCAGCCACTCTTGATTTTCTCTTCTCTTCACCACCTTTGGGAAAAGACTTGGGGCACAGTCATGAGTGTCCTTTCTCATCTGGCACTCACTGTGTCTTATTCTTTGGATAATTCTGCCTTGGACTTTCACTACCTTATTTCTCAGATCCTTCTGTGCTTTCCTTGATTAACCTTGAGCTCTCTATGCTGACACTGATTTCACCTGATCCCATCCTTTATCTGCTTTCCTGTTTTTCCAAGCTCCTTTCTTCTCCCTTGCTCCCTGAACTTCCTGCCAGTCTTCCCAGGCAGTGCCTGTGCCTGCTGTACCCTCAGTTGGAGATGGAGCAGAAGGTGAGGAACCCAACCAGGTCCCTTCTTTGTTTCCAGAGCCCTCACCAAAGGCTGCCGCTGTGTGGAGCTGGATTGCTGGGATGGCCCCAACTCAGAGCCCGTCATTTATCACGGCTACACTCTCACCTCCAAGATCCTCTTCAGCGATGTCATTAAGGCCATCAAGAACTATGCATTCAAAGTAAGGACCAGGGACCATTTCTCACGTTGCACAACCCAGGACTGACAGTAGATCTCTTCCCTCCCAGCAGGGAGCAGAAGCAGTGAAGGCTTCACCTTAGCATTTCTCATGGGGACAAGATGTGTCCTTCTATCTGAGCATCCATGCTCTGCTTCCTGCAGAGATCCATTCCTGGGAGTTGCTGGACAGGGAAAGCACCATCTGAGGATGAGTTTGAACCTGTGCCAGCACAGCTGCATCCTGGACCCCACTGCAATGACAATGATGCTCAGTATCTTGAGCATACCTGGTGGGAAACGCCAACAAGCCCATGATTTGTGTGGCTTTGATGTCTCAGGGTTCGTTTCTAGTTTAGAGGAACCCATGTGCATGTTTTGGGTGTGAAGGACTATTTCTATTCTGATTTAAAAAGAATGAGCAGGTTGGGAGTCTTGTATGGCAGCAGCCTCTAGAAAACCTTAGGTCTGTCCAGACTCACTGGAGTTGGTGCTGTTTTCCTTCAGTGCACTTGGGAGCTGGTGTCAAGTTTCCTTTGGGGCCACAAAGAAGTGACAATGACAATAATGGCAATGCCTTCAGCTCACAAAATGACCTGGGGCACACAGGGAGCCAGATCAGACCTATGCAGGAATGGAGAGAGGATTGATACCACTTAAGGGTTTGAGCAAACCCTGTGATTTCAAAGCCCCCTTCCCAGTCCTTCCTCTGAAGGTGGGTAGGAAGGTGCTCTGACCCACAGTGCAAGTGGGGAATGGAGGCACAGGGAGTGCCCCAGAAAGTCTGTGAGAAGCATCCTGACCCATCCTGGTGCCCCCTCCATTGGATCATCATCTCTGGAAGGCATCAGCACAGATCTGAGTAACTGCTGCACAGTTAAATTTGTCCATTTTTAACAAATCCTTGCTTTAGGAGAATATCAGACCCTACTGTTGACACACTCATTCCCAGAGAAAACAGCACTGGGGTTCATGCCAACTGCTCCAGATGGGTGAAACTGCAGATTTCACTGATGGTGTGTGTTGCTGTCTTGTTCCAGACCTCACCATACCCCGTCATCATCTCCCTGGAGAACCACTGCAGTGTGGACCAGCAGAAGGTCATGGCTCAGCACATGACCACCATCCTGCAGGACATGCTCTTGGTTGCTCCAGTCGATGGAAACAAATCCCAGTTCCCCTCCCCGGAGGTAAGCAAGGCCACTCCAGCACTTTCTGCTTTCTGAGGGTGGGACAAGAGAGAAGTTTTTCTTCTTGCTGAGGGCAAAGCTCAAAACTCAAGGGGAAAACCACTGAAGGTAGCCTGAAGGTACATTTAACACAAAGTGTCCTCCCACTGAGAGTGTCCTGGGGTAGTCCCTGGGAATGGCTCCTGGGAGGATAGCTGCAGTTCCCTTTAAATTGCATTTCTTTGCTAAAGAAATGCCAAAAATTGGATGAACGTGCCTAGTCAGAGCTGGAAGGAGTTTGTGGGTGAGATCAAGCTGGCAGTCAGCAGGGGGGAAAGGAGAGGAAAACGATCCACCCAAAATACCTTCTATATTTGTTCTCCCTCTTCCTTTATCTTCTTTCCCTTTCCGACTTTCCCCTTTTGTTTGGGAGTGTCGTGCCTCGTTTGATACAATGCCTAGCACAGAGGGAAGCTGCTCTGGGCTGGTCCCTAAGCACCAGAGCAATAAATTAGGATGAACTGTGATTTTACTGCTGCTGCTTCAGCAGGACCTTGACTCTGGCACAGACAAGGTGCCTCCCTTAGGAGAAGTGACTCTCCCAGGGTGAGGACACTCCCAGCACGGAGATCAGTCTTTGCAAGCTCTTACTGAGTTGGAAAAATATGTCTTCAGTGTCCCCTCCTGACGTGCTGTTTATCCTGGTGCAGGATCAGGAAAAGTGCTGATGGCTTTTCAGCAGATGGCAGTGATACGATGAAAGAAAGGAGAAACACCAAGCAAAGCAATGTGTGATTTGTGAGGGGGTGACCCCGACTTCCCAAAGATGTTTTTTCCATGGCTGTGCTCATCTAACCTCCTGCTCTGATTGCCCAAACAGACACATGGCCCCAGCTGAACACAGTGCCCAGATCTACCCTAGGGAATGGATTTGGGCTGATCTGCTCCATTGGAGGGATTGATCCGTTTAGTTTAAACAGAGAAAAATTGCCAATGTTTCAACACCTATCCTTTTCCTTCTGGTCCCTTTCCTCTGCCTTCCTGCTATGTGAAGTAGGACAGTGCAAAGGGCTGAAATGCTGATTTTTTGGGGGTGTAAAATACATTGAAACTGAAATATGAGGGGAAAAACAAACAAACCAACCAGAAACCTCTTGGCTTTTCCACTCCCTTGTGACGCTGACATGAAGAAACCCGGGACAGCAAGCTATTTTTTATATCAGGAAAAGGGTGGGATCTGCCACTGGGCAAAAAGCTGAAGGCTGTAAACACAAACAGTTGAAGGATTGCTGCCGATTGTGTCAGCAGGGCAACGTCAGTAATTAAAGGAAGATCGACACAGTTTGGATTTGTGCTAACGATTTATACCACAGCCCGGGGCAGGAATCTGATTTATTAGGCTCCATTCAGGAACACTATTGGGCTACACAGATTATCCAAATATCTCCCCCAAGATGCTGTCTTTAGGTCCCAGTAGTGAATTGTAGGCTGTAGGATGAAAGGCCAAAAGCCACATCAAAGCTCCAGGCAGCACCAGGGTTGTAGGGCAGAGCTGATCCAGTCTCTGCTGCTGGTGGGTTGTTGCCCTTCTGCCCCATCCCTGATCTGCACAGGGGTCTGCCAGGGCCCCTTCTTCTTGAGTGAAGTTCTTGAGCTGAGTTTCCTTCAATCCTCCAAAACCTCCTTCAATAATGTGTTTCTTTCCCTTTTCTGGTGCCACTCATTGCTGGTGCAACTCTTCAGTTTGCAGCTGAAGGACGTGCACAGATGTGATATCAATTAGTGGGTCTGATCTGCACATCTCCTCATGAATGTGAATGTGTTATTCCTCACAGCTTCTCAGGAGCCTGGAGAGATGGATATCCTCACCCTGAGAGTGTCATGTCAGGTGGCAGTGCTCAGACCCTGTGTATCCAAGTACCTGAGCACTTCACTTCGGGCTCCTTTGGAGAAACAGTCAGAGGAGCTGGAGGTGTGGCCCACCTCCTCCTCGGTGTTTGTGCAAACAGAGGAAGAATCACACCCTGGGAGTGTTTGCTTCTCTCTGTTGACTCTAAAGGAGGTGTTGAAGCCACAGAAAGTTTGTCGAGGTGGATCACTTTACAAATCTTCCATTCCCACTGAGATGAAAACTGGAATTGAGACCTTACTGTGGCTCTTGGGTTGCTCTTAGGGGCAGGAAGCTTTCAGGTGGGATAAACCTGTGTATGCAGATCTTTTAAAATCCTCTGCTCATTGTAGCTCTGCTGCTTCTGATAAAAACAGTGCTTTCCTTTAAGGTGGTTTTCATGTTCCAGTGTGTCAGAACCATTTCACCTGCAGAGCTGAGCTTGTTCAGTGTGCAGGGGAAAAGGTGGGAGAGCAGGGGAGCTCCATTTCTGGGGACTAAGGAATGCCATTTATAGGGCATGTGAAGAAGGGCAAGAGTTGCCTCTGATCCAGCAGCCACTCCACTGTGTGTTCTCAGGGCAGTCCAGTGTCCTTGTAGCCTTTCCTGAGGTTGTACTCCACCCTGGGCTTGCCACAGACAGTTGGAATGGCTTTATGGTCTACTTGGAGAATATTTATTGAGTATTTCAGCTTTTGCTTCCTCCTAAGACAAGGGATCTGCTCAACAGAGCTGAACTGATGAGCTGAGTGTCTTTTGCCTCAGGCTAGAAATACTTAATATCACATGAAGGGGAACCAGGTGAGATGGAGCAAGGGCACATGTGTGTCTGTCTGTCTATATCAGCTTATTTAAAACCTTGATAAAGAAGATAAACTCCCAGATTTAGGACTTTGCTTCCTCTGCAGAGGGGATTCACTGCAGTGCTGCTATAGGATAGCACCTTTTGCAGGAAATGGGGATGCAAATGCCTCGCTTTGGGGTGAGTCTCACTCCTTGTGTGGACAAATTAGCAAATGGATCTCCTCTGAGTTAGGTGGCACATGGGCTGCTCTCCTTTGTAGGCACAGGAGCAGCGTCCTGTGCCCATGGGGTGCATCTACCCCATATCCAAGGTTTCCCAGAGGAACCACAGGCTAGACAGGATAACAGCAGCACTGAGGACCTGCTGCTGGCAGCTCTGGAGTGGGTTGTGGTGAGGAGACACAGTGGAGGCTGTGTTGCTGTGCCTTCTCTCGTGATGTTCTTCAGCCGTGTAGGATTGGTCTGTGCCAGAAATTGCACTTCCCACTTGCTGTGCAGGCTGAATGGGAGAAGCTTAAAAAGCTTAATTACCTGCTGGCAATTAAGAATGAAGAGGGCTGCCCCAAATACCTTATCCTTAGTTCTCCACTGCTGAGTTGTGGCAATAACATTTCTTATGGGGCATTGGAAAGCAGAGGCAGATAATATATTAAGCACCAGGATGGTATTTACAGCCTGCAAGGGACAAGAGGGGCTGCTCTCAGCCTCTCCTCACTGTCCCCAGTGAAATCCATCCCAGGTGTTGATCAGAGCCTAAAAGCTCACACAGAACTGGATTTTGTGGGAGAAGAACAGTGTGGAGCTGGGTGTTGATGCAGGAGAGTGGGAAGGGACATGAGAGCAGCAGACTGAAGTGAGGCTCTGAAGGTGAGCCAGCTCATCTCCGAGCCATGAATGTGAAGAAGCAGAGCACAGCTCTGCCTGGAAGAGGGAGAGGGCTGGGAGGATGGTCTGGGGATGGGGAGGAGGGTACTGCTGTGCTCTGAGTGCTCCTTTGGGTGTAGCTTTTGAGTGACAGGGGAAGTGCTCCAGTGTAAATGCTCTTGGCTGCTGCCTCAGGTGCCAGTGCCGGATTTCTGCTCAAACCCAGCTTCATCCACAGCTTTGCCAGCTGGTGAGGAGTGGGGCTGCTCTCTGTAAAGACGTGATGCAATTTACTTGAACCCACAAAGGGGGAATTGTGTCCTTTGAAAATGCCTGTGTTGTTTTATAAAAGATTATAGTCCTGTCATTGGAATGTGGTGGGGTTTTGTTGCTTTTGCTGTTGCAGAAAAGGCAAATACAGGGTGTTGCTGAGGAAGGGGGAACGTGCTACAAAGGCTGAGGGGTTGTACTGGCTAATTCCAAGATGGCATTTTTCAGGAATATCTTGTGCCTTCCAAAGCCAGGAGTACCAGTCACATCCAGGTGGCAGCAAATCTCCTTTTCCTGGAAGCTGCCAGGTCTACTGGTGCTCTTGATTTTAAGGCATAACCCACACACCTGGAGATTGCCCCCAGCCACCTTTCTCAATACTTCTCCCTGTCCCAAGCAGTGCTGCTGCCTTGTTTGGACTCTAAGTCATCCCTCTCCAGGCTCCAGCCTTCCTCCCACAGCCAGGGCTTGCACAAAGGAAACATCAGTGATGAGGGATTTCTTGTGAACCTTGAAAGAGGCTGGAGAGAATCGATGCAGCACAAGGAATGTGCTCCCTGGACTCCCTCTGCTCGCAGCTGTGGTACACTGGGGCATGCTGCTGGTTGTGGTCAGTGCTGTACCATCAGAGCAGTGGCAGGAGAAGCTGTTCCCAGAAGAGGATGTAGCTTTGAAAGGGGTCTGGGAACTCCTCCTGAGGCTGGCAGCACCCTAAGGCTTCACCTGCAAAATCCCTCACGTATTAAAATTCCATGTCTGCTGTGCACAAAGCACCTGTCCAGAGCTTATTGGACCTCTCTCCCCATCAAAATGCCTGTGGAGCAGAGGCTGCCCTGCCTCAGCCCCTGCTTGGATCTCACACAGTTTCCTGAGTGGTGCACGTGTTTATAACCACACACTGCAGAGAGAGGGGTGGATTAAACAACAGGCCACACAGAGGGGTAAAAATGGTGCCACAGGTTTCTTCCAGCAGCCCTGACCTCCAGGCTTGGCCTTGTTAGCTGAGCAACACTTAAGTCTTGAAAAAAAAAAAAAGGTATATTTTAATTGTCATTAACAGCACAGCTGTTTAAGTTGTCTGGTTGACGGGGTGGTCAGCTCTATAGCAGAGGGGAATCACTGGGTTCTCTGGAGTTCTCAGACTCATGGATTGTGGTCTCAGAGGCTGGGCAGAGGCAGAGCAGGGCCTCAGTGTAAAAACAGACTTATTTGAACTGTATCTATGGATAATAACCGGTCATTGATGCAACTGTAAAAGCCCTGGTTGCAACTGAGGGGCTTTTTCAGGCTGGGCCAGAACCTTTTCTAACCAGCAGGTGTTTTGTGCACTTTTCCTTGTGCAGCAGTTGAAAGGGAAGATCCTGGTGAAAGGCAAGAAGCTGAGCAGGCAGGAGGATCCCATAAATGGGAACAACAACCTGGAGGCTGAGGATGTCTCTGATGAAGATGAAGCAGCTGAAATTGAAGATGAATCTGTGAAGACCAAGGTAGAGCAGAAGGGGAAGGTAAGTGAAAGAAGTAACCACTGGGAAATCCCTTTTTAGGTGGGTTTTGTACCACATCTAAAGAAATAAAAAAAGAAAAGCAGTTGAAATACAATTTTTCATGGGTTCCCAGCCAAGACAGGTCTCAGTGTGGTTTCAGCTGCTCAGCTGGGGATATGTAAGGGTGAACTGTTGAAATTGCTGGGGCTGAGGATCCTGGTGCTTGCTCAGGTTAATGATCTCTGTCCCAGGCACAAACAGAGATCTTGCAGAGCCAGTCAAGCACAAAGGTTGGCTTCTTTCTCTAAAATGAGACTGGAGGACCTTGCAGCAGGGACAGATCATGGAGCATTTGTGGAAGCAGTGGAAGGGCACATGTTCAATCTCTGTCTTATTTCCAGAAATCTCTATGTCATGGGACAGTCATGATTTTGCCTTTTGCAGTCTCATTTTGGGATTCACCTGCACCCTCACTGGCTGTTTGATTCTGACCTGGAGGAGGGAGGGAGGGAGGGTCTGTGGGGGAGGGGTGGCCAGTTACTAAAGCAATTCGTATGATGATTTCTGGGAGCAAAAGGCTGGCCTTTACACAAGTGTTCTGCGCCATCATGTGAGGAAATGGATTTTTTCAGAGTTCAGGTCCTTGTGGAGCCCACATCCCTCACAGAGTGGGTTCACTGGTGACACAGACACATTCAGCCCCACTGATGGCAAAGCTGATTGGTGTTGCCTCTGGACCTGGTCTACTCTGTGTTTCTCTGTGATGATTTGCTCACTCTTTGAGGGTCTTACTTATCTCTCTGATCTCTAGTCAATAATGTGTACATTATTTTGACATCTGTCACTTTCTTTCCTTGCCTCTGATGGGAGCTGGGGACTCTCACTTGCACCAATGAATGTGGCTGTGGAGTTGGAGTCATCAAATCCTTGTGAGAACTCCATAGTTCAAGGGGGAAAAGCCCAAGCTCTGTGGAGGCCAAAACATCCTTCTGTTCCCTTTATTTCCAGATTTGCATGCGTGAGACCAGGACAGTGTGGAAGAGTCATTGCTAAGGCTGTGGTATAAGGTTTAGCACCTGGAGACAGACATGGGTGCTGAAATACAAGTGACCCTGCAGAGAGCAGCAGGAAGGGCATCCCACAACAAAGGGGGAATCCTTTTCCACCCTTTCCTGCACAGGGTGACACAGAGGGCACACCAGCAGCCACTGAGTGTTGAGAGTGTGCATCCTTTTCACGTGAAAAGGTGGAGAAGAAAATCCCCAAGGGTCCTATAGAGAAAACACAATTACCCCTTCTGAGCACGACAGCAAAAACTCCCCACAAACCTCTCGCTCTCCTGTTTCTAGAGTGACACCTTGAAGCTGGCCAAGGAGCTGTCGGACACAGTTGTCTACTGCAAGAGTGTCCATTTTGAAGGCTTTGATGACCCAAACCATCCTCGGGCTTTCTACGAGATGTCATCGTTCTCGGAGAGCAAAGCTCTGAAACTGGCCCAGGAGTCTGGTGCGTGTGTTCTGCCCTCCTCTGTCCCTGTTCCCCGAAAAGGGACAGCTGCTGGTGGAAAGCCAGCAAAGTGGAAACCCAAAGACAGGGGTTGTGTTCTCTTTGGTCATGCATGTCACTGAGAAACAGTGGGAAGAACTTAATATCCTCGGGGCTGTTACCAAGAAGGGCATTTGTGCAGGTGGTTCCCATTCAGCCACGCTTGCCAGGCAGAGGGGAACACACAGAGATAGAAGTAGCTCCATCACTGAAAGGGCCATTTTCTTCTGGTTTTATCTCTCTCTGTAGGAACCAGTTTTATTCATCACAACATCAGGCACCTGAGCCGTATCTACCCTGCAGGCTGGAGGACAGATTCTTCCAACTACAGCCCCGTGGACATGTGGAACGTCGGCTGCCAGATCGGTGGGTGTCTCTGGGAGGCTGGGGGGGTTCACCTGTCTGGGTCACCCGTGACCTGGCTGTGGAGGGGCTTCAGCTGAGGCAGAATCTCAAGCCCTTTGCAGCCAGAGGCTCGGCAGTCACTGGGAGAAACCAGCTTTCCAAACAATGCTCAGTGACTTTCCATAGACCATCTTCTGGCTCACCACAAATCCATTAGGAGAGGCTTTTCTGCACATTAATGTGCAAATCCCTGCAATTTCACTGTCAGCAGAGTTACTGCTGTTTAACAAATGAGGAGGGAGCATGAGCTCCGTGGGTCCTGCAGGTAGTACCCCTTGCCCTGTCTGGCCTCTGGATGGTCCTTGCCGGGGCACCATCAGTTCCCTTGGAGTGCAGTAAGGCCTGCATGCCTTATCTGACCTGAATTCAGTATTTGGGCACCCAAAATAAGATTTTTCGGAAGCCCCGAGTACTTGCAGCTCCCAGTAAAACCAGTGTACTGCAGTTATCAAAGTCTTGCTGCAGGTGGAAAAGTAGGGGAGTGCCTTAAAATGCTCTCAGCCTTCAAGTATGGCAGGGTAGGAAGGACCCAGGAACAGAATAAATTTCTGTGTCTTAAGAGATGTCTTAGGTTTTGCTAAAGAGGTTAAAGTCATCCTTGAGGAAATCGAAGGAGCACTGAGGAGCTGCTGGGGTCCATGTGCACTCCCTGTGTGGTGTCAGTGAGGCTGTTCACAGAGTCTGTTCCAGGTTTTACATCAATGCCTTTAAAAAAGGTATTGACAAATTGGGAAGAATACAAGGAATGTGCCTGGTGTTAGGACACCAGTGAGGCTTGATCTATTTTGGGCAGCAGACATTAAAGAGGTGATTTGATCACAGCTTCTGTGCTGCCACCTGAGGAGTTCAGACAATGAGGGGCTCTCTAGTCCAAACAGAGGCATCGATGCCCCTCGGGATGGCAAATGAAAACAGGCTGATCTGGGCTGGGAAGGAGGTTTTATAATGAGGCTAAATAACCAGAGAAATTATCTGAGAGGGATTTGCTGGCTTCACTGCAGGAGAGAACTGCTTCAGCAGAGAAATGAAGAGGTCTATCTAAAAGATGCAGTTGCTCTAGGTGGCATAAATTCCATGCAGGACAATTTTTGATCCTGGGGAAGGCAGGATGGCTGTAATGGCTCCTCCTGTCTCTGTCATCTCTGAATGCAAGAAATCCTCAGGGCTAGCAGGCTGTGAGGGTCAGAGTTTACCACTGCTCTTTGAAGCGTGGAAAAGCCAATGTTTATGTCCATGAAGTGCAGTTTCATGTGAACAGAATTAGCATGAAAAGATTCCTATTGATTTATCTGAGTGACTGAAGTTATTTATTTATGTTGCAGTTGCCCTAAATTTCCAGACAGCAGGCACAGAAATGGATGTGTACCAGGGTCGGTTCCAGGACAATGGGTTTTCTGGGTATGTCTTAAAGCCGGAATTCCTCCGGGATGAGCAAACCAAATTCAATCCAAAATCCATCACAGAAGGAACATGGGGGACAAAGAAGAAGCTCCTGCTTAAAGTAAGAATAGAAGTCAGAAAACATCTCAGTAACATCCACTTTTGGGGGGTGGGGGGACATGTAGGTTCTACCTTCTCCTTCTTCTGATCCTATTTGCAATGTTGTCCTAACCCTACTGATTTCCCACATCTGGGGGCTCTCATGGACTTGCATCCTCCAGGGATCTACTCACATATTTAATGTTGGGCAATAGGTTAATGGCAATATTCGCTGTCATTCCAGGCAGACATGCAATCAGCAGTCACCCCTGGTGTTCCCAAGTACCAGCTGATCACTGTGGGGACAGGCAGAAAAGTTGTCTGTTCCAGACAACTGGGTTGGAGCAAGGTTCCTTAGGTGCTTTAGTTCATGACAGCTTCCTCTGAGGGATGTCACAGCACCGGCTCTGAAATGGCAGCACCAGCCTCTCACAGCAGATCCTGTGAAGGAGAAGGAATTTTCCAGGGAGCCCCCTCTCCTAGTGATGTCCTGACCTCTTCCTGTGTTTCCTCTGCAGATAATCTCTGGTCAGCAGCTCCCAAAGGTGAACAAAAGCAAAAACTCCATTGTGGATCCCAAGGTAACAATAGAGATCCACGGTGTCCAGCAGGACAACAACAAGAAGCAGACCAAAGTCATCGAAAACAATGGTGAGGGGGTTTCCTCCAGGCTGTGCTCCCATGAGCAGGAACCCTTTTCTGTTCCTTGGCAACACTGCTGCCCTGTGGCCACACCTGCCCGGGGCACCCAAGCCTGCCCCCTCTAAGCAGATACATGAGGTGTTCTTCTTCTGTTGTTTGGAGACAGAGGTTCCCTGTAAAACATCATCAGCCATGGGAGTTCTTTGGGGCTGGCTGCCAGATTTGCAGAACTAGAGCTTTGGAAGTGCTCTTTACTCCCAAGCAGTTGGATTTGACTTGGAGTGCAGAGGTTCTCACCAGGATCTTCCCAGAGGAAGCTTCTTGTGGGGATGATTGTATCCTGAAAATGTCACAAACTCACAAAGGATTGGTGTTGCAGAGAACTTCATAGGTCTCTATTCCAGTCTCTGTCTAAAGTAGGGCCATATAAAGTTTACTCAAGCTGCTCAGGGTGTTGCCCAGATGAAATCTGAATATCTCAATAGTTGGAGGACCATTTCTTATCAGTCAGACATGGCTGTGACTTCCCTCTGTGTGGTTTGAATATTATGACCTTCTGCACAAACACACACACTCTGCTTTTCTGTGTGGAGTAAGAGCCAAGCACTGGAAAGCTGGTGCATATTTTCCTGCCTGCTAAGAATGTTTCCCTTTTCCTCTTTCCTGTTTGAATAAACCTGGCCTGGCTCCTAAAGCTCATGGCCATTTCCGTCACCTACAATAATTTTTACAGCCTGACAAGTGAAAGTTGTGTAGGGAATGTTTCAGACCTGCCAGGCCTGTTGCTCAGGGCTGCTGAGCACTCCCAGCCCCACGGCCAGCCCTTGGCTGGCTGGGGCAATACTGGAATGAGGCTGGAGTGATAAGTGCTGCCTTGTGGAAAGCAAATCAAACCACAAAAACACGCCTGATGGAAAGGGGCAGCTGCAGAGAGGGGTTTGCCTGTCATGGGCTGAGGTTTCAGGTGTGTGACCACACTTCAGCTGCTCACCTGGTTTGGTGTTTTACAGTTGGACTTGAGGGTCTTTTCCAAGCTAAATGATGCTATGATTTTGTGTTGGTGGGACTGAACCAGGGGCTGTGGCACACACAGATCAGGTCACAAACAGTGGAGCTGTGGAGCTTGACGGGCTGTGGGAACCTGCTGGCTCTGCAGCTCTGAGCATCTCGCTGTGGCTCTGAGATGAGCTGAGAATCCCCCAGCGATGCCACTACAGTGAAACCTGCTGTGCCAGGGCAAGTGCCTTAACCTCAACTGTCATGATTTCTGCTCCCATGGAATCAGCAACACTTTTTTTCCCAAGGATGAAGGGTGTCAGTGTGTTCACTAAGCAGTACAGTTGATTTAATCCTATAAAAGTCCAAATAAAGTGTCCCAACACACCACAGGTATTTTGCCCTGGCACAAGTCCACAGGCCCATCTCAGCATGTTCAGGGCCAGATGAAAGATCCCTGTCTCCTGCTGAATCACTCACAAAGCCTGTGTGACCAGCAGGCTCCAGGTGACATTTTGCTGCCCTTGGTCTCTGCTCTGCACAGGCAGCAGGGTTTCCAGCAGGATGTCTTCTCCTGTTTGCTCCTGGGGAGTGGTTTATTGACACTGCACCTGCCGTGACCTGGAGAGAGAGAACTGAGCTTGCTCTACATTTCATGTGTGTTGGTCTCAGTTTTGGTTGCTTTGTGATTCTGAACCACATGACTCTTATCCAAACTTGATGATGCTTTTTGTAATCAGACACTCCTCATTACCTTTTCTTGCAGACAGGGAAATTGGGGCACAGAGTGATGATCAGATGGGTGTATCTCAAGCTGTTGGAGAGGCTTAAGGCCCCAGAAGGCTGTCTCAACACAAAAGCACAGCTTTCCTCTCTTGCCCCCCTGGTTTAGGGCTGTAAAAGTTTGCATCTGGTCCAATGGCAACCAAAGACATCCATGTACCAGCCAGCAAAACCTGAGAACCTTGGTCTGGGTCAGATTATGTTGACAGTCAGGAAGAGTCTCCATCCATTTGCAAACACCTCGGACCACCATTCTTACTGCCAACATCTCTGACCTCCATCCTTGTCTGTGTTCCCCAGGCTTTAACCCAAACTGGAATGAAGAGTTTACATTTGACATAGAGGTCCCTGCACTTGCTCTGGTGCGGTTTGTGGTGGAAGACTTTGACATGTCGACCAAGAATGATTTCATCGGGCAGTACACTCTTCCCTTCACCAGTCTGAAGCAAGGTAAGGCCCTGCTTCCTGCTCCTCACAGCCACTGAGCACTTTGGGAAGCTCCAGTGTCCTGGACAAGTGGTTCAGATCCATCACAGCTCAGGTCAGAATGGATTTTTTGGGCAGCTGTTAGCACTGTCTCTGGGGAAGGGTTCCCCTTGTCACCTGAGGCCTTGGGCACGTTGTTACGCACGCTCAGAGCTGTGCCTCTGGGACCTGCCTGTTCAGGATCCTGTGGGAAACTGGGAACAAAATGCTCTGAGACAGGGAGATGTTTGTGCAGGGTCCTGGCAAACATTGGCAAACACTTTTCTGGCTGGACTAAAGGCCATTTTCCATCTGTGTCTCTGCTTCCAGGTTATCGCCACATCCATCTCCTGACCAAGAATGGAGACCCGTACTCCTCCTCCACCCTCTTCGTGTACATCAATATCCAGGACTGTGATTAGCAGCCTGACTCCTCCAGGCCACAGTGAGCCTCCTTACAGACCTGGAAGGAATTCAGTGTGTGAGCTCTGCCAGTGCCAGGGTCAGTCCCCAGCACCTTCCCTGGAGCAGCACTCAGTGCTCCGTAGGACCCCTGATGTGAAACAGCCATCGACCTTCTCCCTGCTGCGTGCTGGAAACATCCTAATGCTGCTGTTGAGATCAATCCTTTTGTACCTATTCGACCAATCCAGCTGTGGTTTTAGTTCACTTTATTTAGATTTTTTTTAATGTTGCTTTTAGTGAGAGGATAGGGACTCCTTTTTAGTGAATTACAGCTCTTGGGTTGGGCTCGGTCAGGCATCTGGGCAAAGCACCCATCATCTGTGCAAGGAAAACTGTCCCTCAGCACTGCAATCAGTGGCCAGGTGCCAGGTGACTTCTTGCAAGTGCAGGTGTCAGCCATCTCTCACCCTACGAAGTCCCAAACGGGGACACGATTCCCCTCTTTCCTGTTACAGATTAAAAAAGAAAGCTGCACTACAAAGCCCGGTGTTATGTAACCCGAGTTTCCTTTTGTGTTGTTATAAAAAATACATGAGCACTACTCTGCCTGTATGCCTGGCTCTCAGCCAGGCCACTTTGCATTCAAAGCCTGCCTCTCATCCTGTGAAGGAGAAAGAAGCTGCCGAACAGCAGATTTCCCTCTGACCCAAAGTGAAACTCACTCAAAGGGACCTCAGAGAATGTCTTTTGCCAAAGACAGTGGAAACGCTCCACTGACAGCAGGGCTTTTTTTTTTTTTTTTTTTAAATACAGTAAAACTTTGTTTTTTTACAGAAAAATGTTATTTTTTTAATAGAGAGGAAGTAGATGTTGTAAGTGCTAGCAGGTCCCAGTTGCACTGTAGAGGTAACCCAGCACAAGGGTGTTTTGAAAACAACGCAGTATTTATGGCAACGAGTGATTTGTCTTCAAGTAGAACTACAGAGTAAAGGGAATGTTATTGAAATAAAATAATATATATTTTGAAGTGCCAACTGTGTTACTAACACTATGTTAGACTATTAAAAGTTTAAAAAAAATTCTGGAAGAGTTCCATTACTTGTCACCATTTGCCTCTTTGTCCTACTTGAATGCAACATACATGAATTTGGAGACTGACCTGCTTAATTTCTTAAATTGTCAGGCTTTCTAGGGGTTTTAATCCCTGGTGGTGAAGACAAGGGGCTGATACCAAAGATGTTATTGTCCTTTTAAACATACTCCAGTCAGCTTGTTTTTTGAATCCACAATAGCCTGGATTTAGTGATTCTTAGGCCTATGCAAAGCTGGGTTTCTTTTAGCCCTCCCTGGAGTTTGTTGTGCTGCAGTAAATGTTGCTGGACACTTTGATTTTTCCTCTTCACTACAATACTGTGTGATGTTGTAAACCATTGCCAGATTAAATGTGAATTAAACCCACACCTCAGAGGCTGATATTGCATTAACAACCAGCAGGTGGAAGAGCTCAGGAGTGGCCAGCGAGGCAGAGCAGGGGCCCTGCAGTGACACAGGCTAGCCCAGCTCCCCTTTGGGATGGGGCACGTTGTTGGAGACACATTTGAAGGCCAAGGATGCAACATCCTTGACTCCCACCCAGGGACAGCCTGTGTGTGGTCCCTGCCCCCAGTNGGGATGGGATGGGATGGGATGGGATGGGATGGGATGGGATGGGATGGGATGGGGAGCATGATAACAATGCTGCAAGGTCTCCTCTCTCCCCTAAGGAAGGAACATGGTCCCTGTTGTTATCGAGTGAGCTCGTCTCTGAGCAGATTAGGAAGTGCTGGAGCCCCATGAGAGGGAAGAGCTCTGGGGAAAAGAGCAGCAGAAGCAACATAGCCACCAACATCACAGCAAAAGGCGTGGAAGGGAGGAGGTGAGAGAGGATCTTTCCTTCAGAAATCAGAGGCAGGGAGTAAAAGCAACTCTCCTGTGAGGAGAGCAGCAGCACTTTCCATCAGGCCCAAATATCAGGAGGCTCTGTGGTCTGTGAAATCCCAGGCTGGTTTCTGAGTGCTGGCAGGAGCACTCCACTTGTGTTGGTGAGCCTGGTGGCCACAGGAACGAAAACAATTTGTAGCAAACTGGCCTAATCTCCCTAATCTGACTATATTTTGCCTGGTCTTCATTTGATTGTGAAAAGCTTGTTAGGCCCACAGGTAGGTGGCATTCCTACTGAGGAGCACAGGCAGTTCATTAGCTTGGGAGCTGGCAGGAGCACTCCTCAGCAGGGCAAGGCAAATATTGCTGATTCCAGCAGTGCCAACAGAGGTTGAAACGTGGCTAATGTGCACTGATTGCATCTCGTGTGAGCACAGCAGGAGCAATCACACAGGTAATTCAGCTGATTTGTGTCTCTGCTTGATGCTTAACTTACTCTGCACAGGGGATTGCAGTGGGTTTTGAGCTGGACCCTCAAGCAGAAATGGCATGAAGTGGTGGCAGGAACTTGGACGTAATGGGGGTTATCTGATATAAGTACCAATTCTTAAACACAAAGCTCTATCCAGAAGACCCCATCACCTGGAGGTCGCTGCTGCAGCCCAGCCAGATGGTGACACTTCAGCACAATGATGTGGTCCTGGGTGTTAAGTGAGAGCTCTTTGCCCCTCAATCACCAGCCTGGAGCTCCCCAGCTCCATCCCCACATCCCTGCAGCTGGGCTGGGCAGTCAGGCCAACTGCTGAATAGCCAGGTGCTGCTGCTCATTGGCAATGGGGGCTTCAGGAGCAGGGTACGTAGGGTGTTTGGGAACAAAAAGAGCCCCACCTCCTCAGTTCGTTCTTTTCTCTTAAAAAAAATTCCAAAATTCCATTGGTGACCAGGTGTTTGAAGGACTTGTAGCCCTGCAGAGCTTTTATCTGCTGCCATCCTACCCCCCCATGCTGATCAAGGACACTTAGAGTGCTGCTGCTGCTGCTGGATGTTTATTTGGAATCACTGATCAGGTTGGAAATGGAGTAAGGCTGCAAACCCACATTGTCTGAGGTTTTAAGGTGTTGTTTCTTCCTTTAGTTTACAGTTTTATCCCATAGTCACTGATTGCTCACATTTCCCACTGCCCTCCCCAGTCAGACTGATCCCATAGTGTGGAACCAGTGCTCTCAGCCCCATGGACATTGCAGGGATAGAGCCCTGATAAAACCATCAGTAGGACACCCTCTGCCTCAGGTCATACCCAAAACCCTCCTGGCTTCCTCGAGCCTCTGGTCTGTGAGCAGATGGACTCTGACATTCACCTGGGAGTGGTCAGGGAGGCCGGGTGAGATTGTAGATGCTGTCTGTATGAGAAAAAAGTAGACAGAGTCTTGACTGGCAGTCAAAAATCAACATTTGTGTCTGGCCTTTAGTGTCATCATCCTCTTGAAATAGATCAGCTGATAAATATGCTCATAGTAAGTGCTTTTTTTCCCCAAACCAGGTTCTCATGTGTTTTATCTGCCCTGGGCTATGAATGTTAATCTAGAACTGATTCTTACTGTTCTTTGATGAGTGGTTTTTCTACAAGGTGAGAAGGCGCAGAACTGTCTGGTGTCACTCCACAGACTACCCCACTGGGCATCTGGCTACTCCATTACCTCTTTCCTGACCTCAAGGCTCCCCCTCCATCCTCTTAGGGCTTCCCCCTCCTCTCCCCACCCAGAATTTACACAGCAGCTGCAAATGGCCTTTGTCATGACTAATTTTAAACTTCTACAAATGAAGGAAGATCATGGCCTCGTGCACGTGGCAATTTGCAAAAGGGAGGGGAAAGATGAGGCTACAACGCCGTTGCGTGGCACACACTTGTCTTCGTGGCTGTCAGCAATAAAGTGTCAGGAAGAGGCAAAAACATCCTCTCAAGCTGTTCCTGAAAAAAGTTTTGCCTCCTGGGGTTCTGAGTTTGCAGTGAGAAAGGAGCCATCCCCTGAATAGTGGCTGCTGGAATAACTGCGTTGGATTGGGGTGCTGGGTTTGGATCATTGAGCAAATGCCTGCACGTCTTCCGTGCAGCTCCTAAGGGAGCAGGGGTTGGTCCCAGAGTCATTGGATGCCCCCTGCGGTCTCAGAAGAGTCCAAATTGTTTCTTCTCGTTCTGCTGCTTCCATTTGGGCATCTGGTAGAACTCGTCCTTGGACTTCCCAAAGATGTCGTGGAAATCAGCATCGGAGAGATAGCACTGCAGTGAGGAGAGAGCAAGGACAGGTCAGCTTTGGCTTTTGCAGAGTCTGGGACACCCCCATAGGCTGCATTCCCTCCCCACCGTGGCAGTGCTGACCTCTGACTCCAGGCCAACAGCTCCTGATCAGCTCCCTGTCCTCGTGTGGGAAGTGGAACATCCCAGCGACTGTTCCACATCCCACTTCCCAAAGCACCAGGGAAATAAAAGCCCACCAGCCCAAAGAGATGCTCTGGTTTTGAGGAGTTAGCATGCTCTGGCTGGAATTTAGTCCCTGCTAATCATACTGTGGCCAGGACAATTTATGGTCCACCAGGGAAGCTCTGCTGGCCAGAGTTTTGGGCGGTTCCTTAGGTTGTGATTCACAGTGAAAGCAGCTCCCCCTCACTCAGTCCCCTCCCCTAAAATATTCACGGCAAATGTTCATTCCCGTTGCTGGAAAGACATGGTTTGCAGAAAGCAGGGTCATCAGGGATACTGAGAAAAGCCCTGTGGGAATGGGAGGTTGAGTTTTTTCCTGGCATTTTGGGTAGAAGAACTCATGTAGAGCCCAGCTGTGGATCATGACTCTGGCTGTGGGTGTTGGCCTTTGCCAGATCTGCTGGGCATGACATTGATCAAACATGGATTACAGGGAGTAGAGGCAGTCTACCCTCTGTCCCTCCCATCAGCTTGCTTGGATTCAGCTGCAGACATTGCCAAAATCCTTGGGCTGATTGGAAATCTGAGATGCGTCCTTTCTTCTGAAATTGAAAATTGCTGAAATGCAAGCTTTCTGACCAAAAAAAAAAAAAANTTTAATAGAGAGGAAGTAGATGTTGTAAGTGCTAGCAGGTCCCAGTTGCACTGTAGAGGTAACCCAGCACAAGGGTGTTTTGAAAACAACGCAGTATTTATGGCAACGAGTGATTTGTCTTCAAGTAGAACTACAGAGTAAAGGGAATGTTATTGAAATAAAATAATATATATTTTGAAGTGCCAACTGTGTTACTAACACTATGTTAGACTATTAAAAGTTTAAAAAAAATTCTGGAAGAGTTCCATTACTTGTCACCATTTGCCTCTTTGTCCTACTTGAATGCAACATACATGAATTTGGAGACTGACCTGCTTAATTTCTTAAATTGTCAGGCTTTCTAGGGGTTTTAATCCCTGGTGGTGAAGACAAGGGGCTGATACCAAAGATGTTATTGTCCTTTTAAACATACTCCAGTCAGCTTGTTTTTTGAATCCACAATAGCCTGGATTTAGTGATTCTTAGGCCTATGCAAAGCTGGGTTTCTTTTAGCCCTCCCTGGAGTTTGTTGTGCTGCAGTAAATGTTGCTGGACACTTTGATTTTTCCTCTTCACTACAATACTGTGTGATGTTGTAAACCATTGCCAGATTAAATGTGAATTAAACCCACACCTCAGAGGCTGATATTGCATTAACAACCAGCAGGTGGAAGAGCTCAGGAGTGGCCAGCGAGGCAGAGCAGGGGCCCTGCAGTGACACAGGCTAGCCCAGCTCCCCTTTGGGATGGGGCACGTTGTTGGAGACACATTTGAAGGCCAAGGATGCAACATCCTTGACTCCCACCCAGGGACAGCCTGTGTGTGGTCCCTGCCCCCAGTGTGCTCTCAGCATTTTGTTTTAGGGAGCCTTGGGATGAAAAGCATAGGTGAAGGTGGTCAGAAGTGGCCCTGCCCCCTCACTTGTCTCAGCACCAGGTCTTGTGGGGCAAGTTAGAAAGAAAGTCTTCCCTGTCCCTTCTGGGAGGAGTTTCAAATGAAGACATTCACCTACAGCTCAAGCAAAATGCAAATTCTGGCTTTGTTCTCAGCTGTGACACGTTGTCCCCCTGTCCCTGTGAGGACAGAGGTTGGGTGGCAAAGCAAAACAACTCTACCAGATGAAAATATTTTTTTGAAAATTACTACTTAAAATTCTTTTTTTCTGCCATAAAAACCCCATAATTACTTCAGTTAGGCTAAAACCATCACAAGGTGTCCCTGTCCATGGCAGGGAGTTGGAACTAGATGATATTTAAAGTCCCTTCCAACCCAGCCCATTCTATGGTTCTATGGATTTCCTCACGCGAAGCTCCTGCTTTTGGTGACACCTGTGCGTCCTGCCAGTGTCCCCTTGAGTTTGAGCAGGACTTAGGAGGCTAAAGCACACTTAGCCAGTTCCAGGCTAAGTTAGAAAGGCATCAAACCAGCAATGCTGCCACCTCTTTTTTAGTGGGATCCACGCCTTCTGGAAGTTCATCCACCGTCCTGTGCATCAGCACCTCTCGGGAGTAAACCCCTTCCCCGTTGGGCACCATGGCAGGGCTGCTGTGGCTGTTGCTGTTGTAGTTGCTGCTGTTGCTGTAGCTGTTGCTGTCACTGTGGCTGAGGTGAGATTTGTACTCTGAGGAGGCACTTGCTGTACCTGAACCAGCCAGGCTGGAAGTGCTCAGGGTCCTCTTGTTCAGGCTGAGGTTGTTCAGGTCCTGCCAAACGGAGGAAAACACGTCAGGATGAGATGCTCTGGCAGAGCAAGTTGGGGATGGTCCCAGGATCTTTCTGCTGGGGTTGTGGGGGACTACTTCTGGCACAGACTGTCTGTAGCTCCAAAGCAGCAAGGGGAAAGTCCCAGCTAAAGCGTTAGTGCAGTGCCTCTGTAAATGCTACACCTTGGTGTTAGGACTGCTAAAAGCACACGCTAATGAGAGCTCTTACAAAGAACTGAGGATACTTACAGCAGTCTCATTCTTCTCAAGGTAACATCAGGGGAAGGCACATGTGGGACGACAGAAGGTGAGGTTAGATGTCTACCATGTCTAAAATGTCTAAACTACCTGCACACCCCTCCCTGATGATCCATCTCTCCTCATCCAAACCTGCCACTTCCTTCCAGCCTTCATCCTGACCCTGCCCAGGGCAGAACTGGCCCATGTGACAATGGCATTTGGGACTGTTGGGACCTCATTTCCTTTGTCCTTTGGAGGATCCCCCACTGGGTTATGCCCTTCTTGATCAGGGGACCCTCGCTTGAGGTCTCAGGGGCTCCACCACTGCAAACTACTCACAGAACACTTAACTGCACCCTCTTTGAGCTGCACACACCTTGATTTGTTCTGCATTAAGGCAGCTGGACAATGTCCTGCTCTCAGACGCCTCTGGGCAGGACTGGAAAAGGCCCAGGAGGTCTGGGTGTGTTTATGGGTTTTATCACATCTCCCTCTGCTTCCCGCAGGGGAGCACAGCTCTGATCCTGGCAGCCTGAGGTTCCCATCCCTGCCCTGATCCTGGTGTCCCCTCCTTTGTGCAAACAGGCTGGGGGATGTGGTGGTGTTTGAACCCAGGTGTTTCCTGCTTGCATGGCCAAGACACAACTCACCACTTTGATCTCGGATATGGCCGACACGTCCCCCAAGCTGTTCTTCATGTCCTCGTAGGACTTGCCATCCTAAAGGGAAAGAGAGAGTTGTGAGAGCCATGGGCTGCCTTTAACCCACACCCTGGTCTCTAACAGGCTCAAGAGATCTTGAATTTTAAAGCCCAGTGATGGCCACTGAGGTGGCAGCTCCTGCAAACCTCAGCCCCTGGAATCAGGAGACTGCCAGAATCTGAGCTTTTGCTTGAAAACGAAGGGAAAAAAATGGACTTCCGCCTTTGTAGTTGTACAATAACAGGTGAAACCAGGAAATTGAAAGACTTTAGAGCAGATGGCAAATAAAGAGAAATAATATTTACTGCTGGGTTTAAATCTTTTACATTTCAGATGAATCTTGCAATGCTTGAAATAATATTCCTCTTTTCCCCTTTCCTGATTTATTTAGCTAAAACAACAGATTTTTCAAAGCCTCAAGTCCTGACTTCTTGTAATTAGGTGCCATGTATTACCAGATACCTCTTATTTCCTATTTTTAAAAAATGGAATATGCTAGATAAATTGGCAAAGCTCATGACTGTGTTTTCCTGAGCAGCCAGGAGATGTCAGTTCTTAACAGAATCATTCAACAAAGTTTCCCAACAAGCACAAGCAACGTAAACACATGGACTGCAGAGAAAACAGATTTCGACCCAAAACTGAGCAAAGAACACACACCAGATGTTTCTGGGATGTCAACAGTTTGGATGGCTTGTCTGTAGTTGCTGAAGCTGCCTACAGGGGATATTTTTAGAGGCACATATTTTATGGACTGTATCCTTGTTTTTCAGCAGTTTCTCGGAAAAAAAATAAAACAAACCCACAAGTTTTGACCTTTGTTCTAAGCATCAGCGTATTTTTAAGGGTCATTGCTAGTTGCTGTCTTATCTCTCCAGATCCAGCTGTCAAGACAGGCTCTCCACCACCACACGGATTGGGAAGAAAGACAATGCAAACGCAGATACAGGAAATAAAATATCTCTGCAAGAGTTTTCCTGCAGTGTGAAGTCCCAGGGAAAGAGGGGAGAAAGGAATTTTTCTTCTCCAGTCATCTCCTGGGGCAGGTTTCCATTTCCATATAGGGAGGAGCTGGTATTTGTAACTCTGCTTTTGAAGGCTGGTGCGCAGGAACCAAGGGTGACCTTGCTCAGGAGCTCCTGGGCTCCGATGGACTTTCCACAAACCTGAACACGAGATCTGTCTGCTCACATCTTTCATTTTCCCACAGTTTGCCCTTAAAGCTGGGTCATAAATTTGCCTCTGTGGCTGCATTTTCAACAATGAACTTTTGTTGGTTTGCTTTATGTTGGGTTTTTTTTTTCCCTTATGATGTGCATCTGTTTTCCCTCTGAACTTGATTTTACTACTCATAGTCCCCACCTCTTTTTGGCCGAAATCGCAAACCTGATTTGGAACATAATGTTTATAAAAATGTGAATATTTTGAGTTCAGGCACATTTGATTACACTTGCAAAAGCCTCAGTTTGACCAAACCGATACATTTTGTTGGTGAAGGAGCAGAAGCTGCTCAGACAGCACCAGGAACTCATGTCCCTGCACATGACAGGAGGTTGGAACTGGATGATCTTTAAGGTGCCTTCCAACCCAAGCAATTCCATGATTCTGTGACGCTCAGGACACGTCTAAGTGAGGTTTCATTCCATGCATCATATACTCACTGACAACAACACCCTCTAGGCACTGCTGTGAACACGAGCACACCACAGGCCTTTTCCAGCAACTTACACTCCATTTGTAGGGGTCCCAAGCGTTGAACCATCCTGTGAAGTTGAGGGGTTCATAGCCCTGCTTCACCAAGATGATGGGAGTCGCCAAGTCCCTCCCGGCCGGATGGGTCTTGAGATACTCCTTAGCCGAGGCAATCGCCTCGTTCCTCTCCTGTGCGTTGGAGGCTTTGCCAACCCAAAGGAAAATCTGCAAGGGGAGAAGGTGTTGAAGGTCAGTGAGCCTTTAGAACCTGTGCAGACATGGCTGTTTGTTCTCCCCTGCCAACGGGAGCAGAGATAAATTGGAAATGTGTTTTCCCAATATTTCCCCATGATTCTGAGCCCTAATTTACCCCCAGCCAAGGAAGATTTTGCTTTTGAGACTGGCATGGAGCATAAATATCTCAGGTGTATCTTGCACATTTCAAGGTAGATGGAACCAGTCATGGGTCAAGATCCAACTCAATAAACACCAACTAAAGCCACAACCTGTTTGAAAATATGTCTGGGGTGAAGGGGAGGAGGCTTTTGCTGACCTCTTCCCACGTGTCCAGCAGCATGACATCATCTTCATCCAGGTCCTCCTGGCAGAACCCCACCACCTCCGTCATGATGAACCGACCTGTCTGGTTGGAGCACTCGAAAAGGCGAGGCTGGTAGTGCGTGACCTGCTCCTGGAACCTGCCTCATGCATGGCAGGGGAGGAAAAAGCAAGAAAGGTGGAAATGTTTCCCTCCTGGCTTACTGCAGGGCCCTGAAGCTACATGTCGTGGCCTTGAAGGAAGAGGTGGAACATGGCATAAAAGCCTGAAAGTCAGCAATATCAGGTTTCAGGGCATTCTCAGAGCATTTTAATGATTTTAAAGGTAATTTTTTCTCCATCCAAAGAGGACAAAACAGAACTCTTATCTCATTGTGCCGATGAGCCTCACATTAGGTGAAAGCCACACCAGCTCACTTTTTGCAAAGGAAACCATCACCTGCCCAGAGGGCTGCAGAAATCCATGTTGTTAAAAAGCAGATTTAGTCTCATATTCTCCTGGGGCTGCTGATGACAATGGGTGGAAATGGAGCATGTGGTTCCTGCAGCCCTTAGGATGAGATATGGGATGAGTTTACCGGGGGAAAAGGAGGATGTAGCACACCCTTGTCTGCAGGCTTTGGACCTGTAGCTCCTAATTCAGGAGAACTCCTGGCCCAAAAGCCAGGAAAGAAACACCTTGGTGTGGTTTCTGACCAAGGTTTTGGTGATATTCTGGCCTCGTGCTCCCTTTAGAGAGGACACAGTATCAAAGTATTCACTTTCCTGGAAGGTTTTGATGCCTTGCTTAATGTCCCCTGGCCAGGCCCAGAGGAACAAGCAGGTCACTATTACCTCTTTTCACTGGCATAAGGTGCTTTGCCTCCCAGAGCTTCCCAGAACTCTGCTGGCTCCTGTCCTTCCAGAATGGTGTGCTTGTCCCGTCTGGAAACGATGTCAGCCACCATTTTTGCCATCTCCCGCTCATCCCCGCTGCATCCCTGTGTTCAGGATAAAAGATTGAGGTGGAGTCAGGGACAGACTGGCAGAACTTATCCATGGGGAAAAGCTGGTTTAGTCCTCTGGAGAGCTTTAGACCTGCTTGAATACTCTTGAGATGATCACTCAGAATCCATTTCTAGTCCTTGAAGGAAAATTTAGTGCAGCCAACGGCACCTAGAGCAAAACTCACAGAATGACAGAATGATTTGGGTTAGGAGGGGCTTTAAAGATCATCAGAAACACCTTCCACTCGAACAGGATGCTCCAAGCCATATCCAACCTGGCTTTGAACACTTCCAGGGATGGAGAACGCACAACTTCTCTGCTTTGGTTCCATCTACCATCTCATCCTGACACACATGACTGAAACAAGAGAAATGAATTTGCTCTCATCCTGGCTGATTTTTTACAGCTGGAGAATGTGGGGTGATTTGTTCACCTGAAAGATGTGTGAACAACTACAATGTGGTGAGGCGAACCCCAACATGGGTTACTTTTGTGGAGAGGGCTTTTGCTGCTGACCCTCCACAGACAGAGCCCTTTCCTGAGTGCACTTTTCTCAACTGAATAATGAAGGTTGGAAAAGGCCTTTACGACTTTGAAGTCCAACTGCCAACCCAGCACCTCTAAACCATGTTATCAAGTGCCACATCCACACACATGTTGAAGAGTTCCAGGGACGGTGACTTCACCATTTCCCTGGGCATTCTGTTCGAATGCTGGACATCCCTTTCTGTGCAGAAATATTTCCTAATATCTAATATTAACCTCCCCTGGTTCAACCTGAGGCCATCTCTCCACTGAATTAATAGGCCACCTGCCCAAGGATTCACCTCCATGACCTAGTGGAGGCAGGAGACTCAAGCCCCACCTCAGCAATTTCGGATTCCTTTGGCTGCCTCCCCATCTCTCATTGCAGACTCACCTTCCCACACCACAGGTAGCAGACTTGGCTGGTGGTCAGCAGGAAGACATCGTTGGAGTTGAGGGAGGAGGCTCGGGCTGGCACCTCTGTGGCCTTTGTGTTCACCTCATCGGTGCCCCTCACCTGGAAGAGGCGGATCGCTGGCTCGGGCGTGCTTTTCTGAGCCCGGCTCGTGCCACCCTGCAAGGAGAAAGAGGGAAGGGTGGTACTGGGAGGTGAGGAGGACACACAGATCCAGGGTGTGATTGATCTGAAGAAGGCTTCGGGCTCGCAGCCCTCCTCATGGTCCCATGGTTCTGCACTGAGCGGGTGAGGAAATCCAAACACCTTCTGATTCCAGGTCAGAATGAAACCCACATGGCACAACTCCCACATTTCTCCCTGATTACTGAGCCTTGACCAGCTCCCATCAAGATCCTCAAGATCAATGTGACCAGATCTTGGTGTCTGTAGAGGATTTGCCATGCAAACTGGGCAAGGCAGCTGGACCCTGATTTCCAGCTGTGCTCATCTTAGCTGAACATTTCTGTGGAAACCATATAGTGGGACCAACACTGAGAGCTGAGGGCAACCCCCCTCTCCCATAGTCATTAGGAATTTCTCCACCACGGATGTCACCAGCCAAGGCAGCAAGTGAAGTGAATTGGTAGTTATGTGATGTAATTCAGGCAAGGACAATTCAAATCAGGTTTGTAGGATGTTCTGGAGGACCCTTTCTGGACAGCGGCATCTGTGATTCACAGGATTACTTCCTTATTCTAGCTGCAAAATATTTCAGGATGGAGTTGGAATGAACATCACACATCACTGCTGGAGCTCAGGGGTGGACAACTGAGTTGGGTCAGTCCAGGACTGTGTTTACACCAACAGTGTTCAGACTGTTTGGGAAGTACTAGAAATATCCCCTCTGCCAGCCCATGCAGAGCTGGGAGGCTCCTTTCCTGAATATCAGCCCATGTTTACTGGACTATTTCCATTGCAGCTGCCAAGGCACCGTTGGTGCTCCCCCCTCCCAAAGCCCTGTTACCTCGTAGATGACCAGCTTGCCCTTGAAGATGGCCAGGAAGTGCCTGGGCTCCTTGCCCATTGTCACTCGCACCTGCACGGCCTCATCCCCGTATTTCTTGTCCAGCTCGATGGCATTGAGGGCACAGGCAGTGATTTCATCCACAGAGGCGTGGCGGCCCTGGGGGACAGGGAGGTGAAACATGCAGTGGGATGAGAGTGAGGGTACAAACCTCTTCACAATCCAACATCTAGCCAATCCCAAAGTGTGCAGTATCGTGAGATCAGAGTTAAAACTTCCCAATCTTTAAATTTCACTGGCATTCTGGTTTTGTAGACTTTAGAGTCCCATTTTTGAAGCTTCTCTCTGCATGAAAATATACTTTGAAAAGGAAAGCAGAGATGTTCATATACCCTCAAACCTCCAGGAAGTGAGGCTTTATGAGACAGTCTGACTCCAAAGTTTGACCTCAGCACTGTGAGCCCCATCATCCTTCACTCTGTCTGACTTTGTTAGGGCTCAGTCTGACGCCAGTTTGGGATCCGTGTCCATGCTGCCTACAAAGGACAGCTTGGGGTATTTGAAACTGGTGAGCAAAGGGTATCCGAGTTCTTCTGGGTGCTTGGGTTGGGGATTCTGTGTGCAATTACTTTCTTCAGCTTTGGGGTTGTATAGCAGGCACAGCACAGTGCCCTCAGCTCTGCTTTACCTACCTGCCACATATAGAGGACGTAGTGGGGTCTGCCTGACCTCAGGTAGGTGTACAGGACCAGGTAGCAGTCACCCCCGTAGAACTGCCCGTATGTCTTGGGATTCACCGGCTGCATTTGCAAGTCCTCAATCCTCCACACCTAGGGAAAGGAACATCTTGGTGAGCAGCAGTGGGGTCAAGGTGAGGACAGAGCACAGCCCTTTGGCTAGCACACCACTGAAACTTCAGGTGTTCCCTCATGTCCTGTCACTGGTCACCAGAGGGAAGAGATCAGTGCCTGCCCCTTGTGAGGAAGCTGTAAACTGCCGTGAGGTGCATCCTCAGTCTCCCCCAAGCTGAACAGACCAAGTGATGCTTGCAAACAGGCTGATTGCTGCACCCTCTGTCAGCCAAAGGAGCTCTCTCACCTCGATCTCCCCGGAGGCATCATCAACCATCCTCTGCTCAGCTGCGAGCTCTGGTCTGGCGTGGAGCTGGGTGGTGTCAAACTTCACCTGCTCCACCTTGGCTGCGTGTACCAGCAGAATAAAAACAACACCACAGTGAATGCACAACAACACACAAACCCTTCCCATCATCCTCACACACAACCATTGTACAGCAAGAAAAACCCGGTCCAGGTTTGCAAGAAGCCACTCCTGCCCCCAGTAAACCAGTGTTGATTTTGGGATATGCGAGAGCTCACACACTTCAGTGTTGACCTGTTACAGGCTGGAATTGGCCATACAGCATGTTCCAGTGATGGCTGGCTGGTAAAAATATTCGTAGTCTCCTGACTGAAAATTGTTAATTGTTCTCCAAATCTATAAATATTTCCCTCCCTTTAAAATGTTGGTTTCAGAAACAAAATGCCTACATTTCTCCAGCTCATGACAAAGAAAGAGAGTATTGATGGACAGCATAGAGAGAAACAGAGATGGAGAGAAAAGAGAGAACTTGCAAGGGGAAGAGATTTGTGGCTCTCGAGCTGTTATTGATGGAGACGTTCAGCATCTCTGTCACCTCCCCATCATTCATCAACAAGTTTCTCTCTCTTCGGAATTGTTTAGTCTTTGGGGTTAATGCATTGTAATATTCCCTTCAGCAGAGTGATAAATACACCATTTACACCCAGTGCAAATACAGCATCATTCCACTGACATCAGGAGTGGATCAGATGGATGCCAGTGTAAATGGAAGCAGAAATCCTTATCAGGCTCAGCATTAGCCCTTTATAAAGGAAATTCGGAAGTTCTGCAAGTGGGAATCTTGCATACAATTGTTCAGAGGGGAGTGACTCTGCCAACATTCACATTTAGAGTGAGTGGCAATTTGGTTTGTATAAGAAAATTCAGTAGAGCTGAATGTCATTCAGTTCATGAATCCTTTCCATCTACTGAAGCAGATGGAAAACACAAGGCACCAGGAGAATGTGCATTAGCTTTTCAAGATCCTGAAGGCAGGAGACAGCTGATGTGAATGATGTTCCCTCAGCTATTGCTCAGCACAGGTAGGAAAGACAAACCCAGGACCAACGTGCTCACCAATTTTGCCAGTAGTGTAGACCTTGCCCAGCCCTTGTGTTTCATTCTTTTCTGTCCACCTCTGGAAGAGCTGTTTGAACATGGCTGACTCTGCTCCATCATTGATCACCTCAACGTTGGTGGACGAAGGATAGCCTTTGGCTTGGATAAAACCCTGGTGGGGTTCAGAAATGTCATTAGTGGGGACACAGTGAGCTTTTTAGAGACATGAGAAGAGGGGTGTCGACCTGAGCCAGCCCCAAGAGCGAACGTCCCTCACTGAATACAGGGCAGGATTCACCCCTAGACTTGCATTCAGATTAATCAGAGGTGACTGCAAACTCTTGCTGTAGTATCCACGTTTATTTCTGTCTTTAGGGGACTGAACCCTACCCCTACCCCTTTTCTCCAAACTTCTTGTCCCTCTCTAAGCCAGGAAGACTGTCCTGCCTGTGGCCTGGTAGAGAGCATGGGAGTGAAGGGGTGGAGGCAGCTCAGCACCCCAGAGCATGAGGTGTGTTCTGAAGGGACTAAACTCTCACAAACCCTTTTTCTTCTTTTTTTCCCCCACCTAAACCCACATTATTTCTTTGCAATAGTGCTATTATTGAGTTAAAAGAGTACTTCAACAGAGGTGCTTGATACAATATGAGTGGGAAGAAAATGTCCTGTGTTCTGCCACAATGCCAAAAACCTTGCTCAGTTTTGGGAACCGCTCTTGTGTTTATCTCAGCAGGCTCCAGGATGACCTGAGGTGCAGTGCTGGCAGCCGTGGTTCAGGGAAGGAGCCTCATTGTGGCTTTCTGAGCATCTGACTTCAGCTGTAAAAGCTGCAGCCACACACTGCCCCCAAGGAAAAGCAGAGCAGATGGTCCTCCCATCCCTCCCACCTGCCACGCTGAAAGAAAGACATATCTTTTGTTCTACATGTGTAGCTCAGGGCCAGAATTTGCAGAGCTGATTGCCTACTAAAATGAGCCTGAGTCAAGCTCTTGAAAGGAGCACAGAGGACAGTGAGATAAGTTTTAAGGCAAAGTTTTTTAAGCTTTTCTTCTCTGAGACAATAGGTGCAATCTTATTGAAGCTGGGTGTCTCCAGGTAGGACCTTACTGAAGGTGAAACCCCTGAAATTCAGTATCTCCTAGTTAGATCTCATGGAAGGTGAGGCCATTTGTGGTCCTCCCATAAGTAAATGGCTAATTAGAAGTTATGTTCCCCCATAGTCTTCACTTCAACATGCCAACTTGTAAAAAAGTACCAAATGCCTTACTTGCTCAGGCTCCCTTGAGGCTAATTTTTTCTGAGAGGAAGAGTTGAGGAATGCTCTGACAGAAAATAACACATGGATGTCAGAGCCCCTTTAGTATCTGTTTATGCACCTTTTGACCACAAATTTGTCTAATCCCATCTTGACCCTGCTGATCCTCTCTGACTCCACCATCCCTTGAACCAACAGATTCCAGAAGTTCACTATTTACCATGTAGAAAACGATTTCCTTTTATACTTTATTTTCTTTAACCATTTTTTCTTAGTTTTAGTGGCAGCTCTTAGTCCTAGCACAATTTGATGACTAACAATTTTGTGTTTATGTCATCATGCCTCCCCATGACATTTAACTTCTCTCTCTGTTATTACACAGGCCAGCTCCCCAAGACCTACACTTAATTGTAATTAGTGGTCAGATCTAGATCAGCACATATCAGCCACCCACGACATTGTTTGCACTATATTACAACTCACCACAGCTCGAGTGAATGCTGCTTTTTTCTCTTCTGGGCTGGAGGCTTTTCCTCTCCAGACATAAATTTTGAAGCCGCCTTGGTCTAAAATGTAGCAGTCCTGAGGTTAAACCGAAAAAAACAGGAAACAGAAAAAAAACAGATGTGAAAAGCTCTGTGCAGGAAAAGCTCATCATTTGCAACCTGATCAGGTTGGATCCTTTTTGAAGGTTTAGGTTAGATGTATATCTAGCTCATTTCTCTGCCTTGCAGAGCTCTAACCCTGGTGCAACCATTATCAGAGGTAACAGAGGATGAATTTATCATGGTTCATAAATAGAGTACAGCTACCAGCAACCCCACAGGGCAGGGGTTCACAGGTGTGGGCACACCTGGCCCAGGCTGCTGATTTGTAATTGTAATTAATTAAAGTATGTATTTTTCTTAGGCATTGCTCAAAACTGGCTATTCCCACCTCACAGGAGAAGTTCTCAAACCAAAAACACCACCAGCTCTAAAAGGGACCAGGAGAAGTGTATGCTGAAATATCACCCCCAGCCTGCTGGTGGTGGTGCTCATTTACACCCAAATCTGCTGCTAAAGGAGCAGGAAAGGTCCAAGCTAGACATTTTCTGCATGAATATTTTGTCTTCATTTAGATCCCTGATCTGGAGCTCAAAGTGTTGCATTGCTGTGAAGGCAGCAGGACCCCGAACCCGAAGGGGATGAGGTGTGTGCTGAGCCCATCCCCACTGCAGAGAGCTGGTGCTCCAAACATGCTGTGGGACCAAAGGCTGCTCCTTTTTCAAACTGAACTATGAAAGGAAAAACAAAGGCTTCATATGTCTGCAAAGGGAGGTTGAGATTTTAACAAGGCTGACATCAGGATGAAAAGGGGAGCGGGAGGCTTGCGGCACAATGCTGCTTTGGAATAGGCTGGTCTGCACTGCAGAGAATTAAGGATGAGCAATTCTGTGCCAAATTTTAGTCAGAGGAAAAGCTTCTGTTTTCTGAAAAACTCTGCACACATGGTCTGTCAGGAAATCTCCTTCCAGGGTGGGTCACTGAGACCAGCCACTTGCTATGGCAAGAAAACAAATCTCCCTGGGTTCGTGAGCAGAGTATTTATTTGCTCCGGAGTCAGCAGAGGGAAGGCTACCCCTGAACATCAGGTATTAAGAAGCCTTCATTCCATCTGGAATTTATTCCTGGTATGCAGCTCTCGCTCACTGTGATTGCCAAGCTAATATAATCCTTGGCTGAGAGCATCAATTTGCCATCTCTTCTTGGAACAGCTTCAACACACCACCTACCTCCGGCTGCTGAGACTGTAGCAGGGCTGAGCTGTCCTAACCTAGCAGCAGGGCTAAGCTGTCCTAGTGATGGAATGCCCAATAATTTTCAGGAAACAGGTGCTCAGCTGAAAACAATGTGAGCCACAGCCTCCCTTTCTCGCTGGAAAGGCCACTCTGGCTTTGCCTCACCTCGTGCTGGAGCAGATCCTGCGTCAGGGGCCGGGTGGCGATCTCCTGCACCACCAGATCATTGTCCTTCTCATAGACACTGCAAGACAGAGCCACAGAGCTGAGTTAGACCCCACAGAGCCCTCTGTGAGAAGGGACGGGGTTTGGAGCACGGCCCAGCACTTACTGGTAGAGCCGGACGTTGGCTTTCTGCAGCTCGTCTGCTTTGGTGTCGGGGATGGCGTCGCGGAGCTCCCCGCGCCTCTCGCCCAGCACCATCCTCATGATCTGCATCAGGTCTGGGGAGTCCCTCTCGTTGTCAATGATGCCAATCTGGGCACGGCCGCCCCTCTCACTGTCCCTGATGCTCCGAGCCAGAGCAAGACCCTGCACGAGGACCCGCAGGGGTAAGTCCTGGCACACACCACAAATTCAGCCGGCCCCAGACCCTAAGCCATGACTGAGGACCAACAGCCCAAGCCAGGTTATCACAGCTCTCTGAAGCTCCTAGTGTCCTCCAAATTTAGCTATTAAAGAAGCAGATATGTCTGTAATGCCTGATTATTAACTAACTCATAGGAAAATATTGCTGATTGTAGTCGCTGCTGATGCGGCTCCCGCAGGGCACAGGCGTGTGGGAGCCACAACAGGCACTGCCTGGGTGTGACTGTACACAAGCAGGTCCAATGGTCTTGTGGGATGGTCTGGGGGAGAGATGCACACATGCTGAGGCCAACGAGGCAGGATGCAGCAGAGCTGCAGGACCCCGGCTGCCCCGCGGTGACGTTTTACATTTAAATGTTTCAAGTGTTCAAAAAACGTGGATGTCTTCTGTGAAAAAAGCAGCGTGAAATGTCAAGCAGCTAATTAGGCTGAAGTCTCCATTTTCCATTGAATTTTTTTTGTTTCATGACTCTTACTGCATTAGCTTTGGAAGATTCCTCTCTTTATCAGACATAGGGAATGACCTGCTTGAGGCCTGAGATGAACCCAGCAGCTGTGAACCTGCTCCCCCTTCTGTGCTGAGGATTGCTTTATATCTTCTTCAGTATCCCTGGGATCTCCACTGTGCCCTGAAAATGGCATTCCCTGTGGAGATTGCCCCTCTCCCAGTTCATCAGGGGACACCATGCACAGAGCAGACCCACCTGCCTTTTAATATAATAATGACCACAAGCTCGGCCACCAGCTTTGCTGATGACCCACTGCTGTATCCTGCTTTATTACATCTCTGTATCTTGGTTCTTCTATCACTAAAAAAAGGATAATGATCCCTTTGCAAAGTGCCTCAGGAGCTGTAGATCTGACCTATCAGCACCTGGGTAATGCATTCCTGCTTGTCTCACACTGACCAAGCTGGAATTCCCTGTTGATGCTGTAAACAAAAAATTAAAATTAATCTACCCTGGGGTGGTTACTGCAGCTAACTCGACTGGAGCTGCTGATTTTCTAATCCTATGCTGTGCAAACTACAGGGCACAGAGGGATGGAGTTGAGCTCCAGAGGGAGCTGGATGACTTTCTAGGGCTGGAACTAGTGATGTGCCCTTGGCTGCCTGTGAAACCCAACCTGAGGCCTGAAATGCAGCAAAGGCCTCTAAAACCAGCAGATGGGCAAGTAGAGAATTTATCATTATTTACCTTGCTCATATCCATGTTGTTGCTCTTAAGATTTTCGCTGTGAAAACACTGTGGGTTTTTTCTTTATTTTTTTCCCCCCAGGCATCAAAAAATGCCACCTTAAACCAAGTGGCTTTCACCTGTACTCACCCTGGATTTCTCAGCAATGCTGCAGCTGGGTCCATTCCACTGGATCAGCACTTTACCAAGGTCCAGCAAGAAAACATCACCCTTATTGAAACTGTCCCAGGAGAGCGCTACCTGCCACAGGGAAATGAGAGGTTTTGGCAAAGTGGGGAGGACAAGGAGAGCTGCAGGTGACAAGTCACAGCCATGGCAAACCTGTCCCTGGGGACGTAAGAATGGGTTTGCAGTGAGTGCTCATTCTGCTGGCACTCAGCTCCTCACTGAGCACAGTGGCTTCTCTCATGATAATGATGTCCTGATGAGTGTTTGCCTTTTCTTTTATACCCCTGTTATACCTTTTTACAACTTCTGTATTCTTAGTGCTTTTTGCCTACATTCTTGGGCTTGTTTGTTAAGCCAGGAGACTCAACATTTTAGAGGTTTCGTAGTTAGGGATCAGAATATCCCCAAACACCAAGATCCTCTCCAGAACACATTTTGTAAACTGAGATAGAACCATCCAGGGGAAGGTTCCTTGGGGAGGGGGGTTCACTTGAGCCTCTCATTGGGGAATCTTTGATAGAAATGCTAATTAGTAACACCTATAATGTGATACCAGATCTTTGGTGGGTGGGCATTGCGGTGTGCATTGAGGTGCATTCAACCTGGACGTGGTGCACCTAAGGATCCTTAAAATAAATACCAAGGTAAAATCCCTTTTTCCCATCTAACCATGTCTGACTCTTGATTTTAAGACCAGAAAAAGGTATCAATAACACCAAACCCTCAAGTGAGGACTTGAAAACTGTCCTGAAATAGAAGTTCTTGTGCAGACCCACCAGGCAAATCTGCTCAAAAATGAGTGTAGGAGGAGAGGGAAGGAGAAATGATCCATAAGAAGAGCAGGGTCATCTTCTTACCTCTGTGGCTGACACGTGCTTCTTGCCCTTGACATGAAGAAGACGCTTGATGTTGTACATGTTGGTCTCCACGTGCTTAAATCCTGAAGCCACTCCTCCCTTCTTGTAGCTGTTGTGTAGCAGAGAATAAAGAGTTAGAGCTGGTTAGAAAATACCTTCCCCTCTATCCTCTGAGAACATCCCAAGCTTTTGGTGACAACTGAAAAACCTAGAGGAAAAATAACCTCAAAGTCCTAAAATTGCAGTGGCAAATGCTGTGTTGCCTCATTGCTGTCCATGGTTCTTATCATGGTGTCTGTCTGCCTCTTATGGGTGTTGTGCTGCTGCTGTGCACACAATTACAGAATCTTAAAATCATTTAGGTTGGACAAGACTTTAAAGGTCATCAATTCCAAGCATTAAACATCCTGGGAGAAATTGAACAGGCAGGTCAGGGGTGGCAATGGAAGGAAAATACAACCAAACCAAAAATCCCATTAACCATGGCAGTGGCATCCCACAATTGAAATATTCCCTAAGCATTCAATTGAAATATGAAACAGACTTGACAGAAAACAAACTTTTGGCTAAAATTTAGTTTTCTTCAAAATAGTTATTTTATTACAAGTAGCTTAGACAGGAAGCTGTGGCCAGAAGCAGAACAAAACTGTGAACAGGTACAGAGCAATGTCTCTCAGATTTTACCTCCCGATTTTTTTCTTCCATCCTTGAGCTCACACTTTGCAGTAGCCACTGTCAGCACTGTTATCACCTCATGCCACAAGGCCATCCCCTCTCTCGTGGCAACTTTGCACAGTCACATCATGAGAGGACACAACCCCCCAAGGAAGTCCCAGAGCCCTTTCAATGTTTTTTGGGCAAGTCTAACCCACTCTTACACATCCTAGACCATTTTAGAAAACAGATCCATTGTTCACACTGCAGTAATAACTGACACAATGCAACTGCCATTTAGGGGAAAAAAGGGACAATTGTTGATTATAGTTTTTGCCATGTGGGTAATAGATGTATTTTATCATAGCTGGAAAGGTACTGGCTAATGTGGTCGGAAATGTGATTCACAGCACTTTAGACTTGCTTGGCCTGGTGTAAAATATCCACAGCAGGATGCTCTGGTGATTAGTCCACCTTCCAAGGTGTGGAGAGAGCTTGCTTTAGTTTCTCATTCTGCCTCAGACTTCCTGACTCACCACAGGCATGTGGTTTAGACCCAGATGAATTCCAATTCACGCTGATTTCAGAGGCAGATAGGTTTCCAAATAAACTGGTTTTGCGGGTCTGATTTTCAGTCCTTCATTGTCCCTTACTTTAAGATGAGGCTAAAAGCACTTTTCTGTCTCAGAAAAGTTCCGAAGAGATTCATGAGAGGTTGTTGAGATACACAGCAGAGATATCCAGCCAGGCTGGGATAGAGGATATTGACCCAGGATGAGTTTTCATCTGAGTTTCCTTCAGCTGTTTGAACCCAAGGCACTCAGGCTGTTTACTGCCAATGAAGATCTTCCTTGAAGGACAGTGATTGGAGTCCTTTCAAAAACCCCAGAGTGAGCAAACACCCTGGGATTGGATTCAGTGTATCAACATATCATATATTCAACAGTATCTTTTAAATGATAGAAATTCAAACTTTCCTTCCACTATGGGAATATTACTCCCAGTATGAGCCAAATCAGCCCTTCACTTCAAGGTGGGTATTAGTCTGAAATGCTCTGAATGGGCACTTGAAAGTCTGGGCAGGAGAGGAACGAAGACCCTGGGGGGAATAAAAGGGAGGTTAAGATGCAATTACTGCAAATATCTGGGAAAATGACCAGTGGAACAGAATGCCACAGCTACAGACTCAATGTTTTAAATAATTCCTCCAAAATGGGAATTCTTTGCTCTGGATTTTAACCAACCTCAGTGCTGACCTATATTTTTCACGTTTTTAAAATATGGATGGCTCTGAGACACAGAGAAGCAGAGGGAAGCCCAGGGGCCACGGCCCACCTCAATGAGGGTCATTTTGAGCTACTCACATAATCCCATTGCGGAAATAGCTCTGGAAGGTCTCGGACTCGTGTCCCTGCACCTCCCGGTGCTGCACGGGGCTGCCCCCGAGCGCCGTGTCCAGCTGGGTGACGTACATGGCCGCGGCCCCTTGCTCATCCTGGGAGGAGTCCTTGCCAATCCAGTAGTGCAGATCCACAGCGGAGCCACGGGAGGTCCTTTTGGTCTGGAAGAGGTGGGAAGGACACGTCAGGATGAAGACAAAGCCCATTTTTGTGTTTTGAAGCCAAGTGATCACAGAGTCCTTTCCCAGTTCTGCCTTTCTCCTTTCTCCAGAGCCTCAGGTAGTCCCTGGGAGCTGGGCCTGGAGCTCTCTTTATTCAGAGAGCATTTATGGATTCTATAAACTGAACTGAAGGATGAATCTGTCTGATATTCTTTTATAACTCCTGTTATCAAGGAAAATTGAGCTCCTGTGCAATTACAAAAATTAATGTGTTCAGCTTGTTCTGCTCGTGTAGATTTTGTTATTAAGATTTTAAGCAGATTTTTCTCACTGATCACCTTTTGAAATGCAATGCACACTGCTATTTGTTTGCCTGCAGATGCTTCCCTTTCTTTCCTGTTGTCTTTCTCATACCACATGACAGAGCAGCACAAACTGCCTCGGAATTCCTGCTGACTTGCAAAACAGACATAACTCCAAAGGAAGCTGAGCCAGTGTGTGCATGCTGGGATTCATCTTATTACAGAAAACCCCAGCAGCCTAGAAAAAGGAGGCGAGCGGGCTAGAAGAAGGTGTGCTTAGTGTTATTTGAGTTGTGCCAGTTATTTTTCAGCACCCACGGTGTTAAATCCCATCGTGGACACCTGGGAAAGGTAATAAAAGCTCATTTTATAAGCTGGATTTGACACTAAGTTCTGTTTATTTGCTTTGTGCACTGATACCACAGCGAAACACAGCAGAAGGAGTTGAATAAAATACAGCTCTGTTCCTCAGGCACAGATAATTAATTTGTGGCAAAATCGCTCAATTTAATACATTGCTATTGAAGATGATCAAAGTCCCACTGTCCCATGGACAATCTTTGTTTGGGGAGACTCCAGTGAAGAAGCAGAATGCAAAGATGAGTGGTTTTACCATCCTGTTGTCCAGGAAAAGGAGAGTTGTGGGCTGATTAAGGGCTCTTCTGCCTGGGGAAGTTGTTGCAACAGGAGCTGAGCCTGTGAGCATCAAAATCCATATTTACACTCTCAGCTCCCTGCAAGGAGTATTCTAAGCATGTGTTTGTGGGCCTGTAACTCAGGCTTTCAGCACTCAGAAGGTGCCTTAAAGGCACGTGTGGGGGGAATTTGAGCAGAAGACACATCCTGGGGTGCTATCCCAGCCTGCTTTCCCATCCTGGCCCATGGTGGGAGTGCATTTGGTCATTGTGGGGCAGTGGAGGTGCTGCTGCCTCCCCACTGGCAGAGGCGTTTGCAGGAGGCACACTCAGATCCAGCACGTGGGAAACGCTTCTGGTTTCCACCATGCATGGATGGGTTTTGCTACAATGGGACCTGGGTTGCTCCATGCAGATGAAGAGATGTGGAAGGGATTTTAGGAGGTGAGTGGAACACATCATCCTCCTGCCAAAATCTGAGAACACAAGGCAGTTTGCACAGAGATGAGCTGGTTCTCAGCAGTCCCTCATGCTTCTGGCCAGCCCAGCTTCAGCTGGGTGCAGGTAGATCTGGACCAAATCTGGGTGGAGCTGATGGAGTGTCCTTATGGGGACGTGAGACGGGCTGCAGAGCCTCTGCTGCTGACGTGACACACGACATGGAACGTCTTCATATCCCACATCACCTGCTAAAAATGAGACCCTCCAGCTGGTCACATCCCACATCCCCCAAGGACTCCCATAAACCATTTAAATGTGAGCCTTGATTGAGTTTTCCAGGAATGTACTGGTCATTTTGCCATGTCTGGGCATGACTCAGTTGATTGGAAGATAAACACTTTTAATGAATTACTAAGTTAATGGTTCCTCTGAACTTCTGATTTACTAAACAGGCAGTGTTGTCGCAACAGCCACGTGAAATTCAGATCCATGATTAGATGGTGAGCACAAGTGCACAACCACTTCAACAGTGCTTTTCCCACAGGACGGGAAACCAGGGAACCAAGGCAGATCTAAATAAAAAGGGTCGAACCAGTTGCCCGCCAGAGACCAGCGTTTGCTGTCTTACTTACGTGCAAAATGATGTAACAGTCTCCTTCAAAAAAAGTCCCATAAGCTTTTTCAGGCACAGGAACCATCTTCATGTTCTGTAAGGAAACCAGAGTTGGGGTCTTTGCTAAAAGTGAAGAACCAGAAGTTGGTGTGTGTGAAACAGGACAGGCTGGGGTGCACAAAACACTGAGGTGGCAATCGGAGTTTGGAGAAGGAAAAAGCAGGGCTGAGTTTGTGAGCTGGGAAAAGCCACTTCTGGAGGGAATCTCCAAATACTAAAGGGAGGGAAAGGGAAAATGATGATTTTGCTTGGACAGACTGACAAGTATGTTTTAGTCTCCTTGCTTTTCTGCAGTCCTGTGGATTTGGACCTGGGGGTCAGGCTGAAGTGCTCCAGAGCTTGCATTTGTAGGGAATTTCCCAGGAGAGTGAGCACATCTCATCCTAGGTTTAGTTTTGGGCACAGTTTTTACTCGGTGCCCATGAGTTCAAGGACAACTTCCAGCACTTTGTTAGGATAACCACTCTGCCAGGCGTTCAGGGCAACCAGCAGTGCTGAGAAAAGACAGAGCTGAGGACACTGATGGTCTGGACCCCTCCAAACCCTAATTGCAGACTTCCTCTGGCACAAGTGCATAATTAACCAGCCATGCCTGCCCAGTGCAGGTGCCTGGATGTGCCACCCACCAGTCCAGAGGCAGCTCCTGGGCTGGAGCTGGCTCTGTGGTTCCCTGAAATTGGAGACACGCATTCTTCTGCCGGCCTGACTTGTTTCCCAGCATACCAGCTTGACCCCCGTGAACCCACACAGCTCTAATTACAGATCCTCTGGAAAGCAGCTCAGTGCAGTGCATTGGAGGGAAATGGGAAGGTGAAGGCCCTGGGATATTTGGAACATAGTTGTGACCCGCAGAGTATCACTTGGCGACGTTGGAGCCTCTTCCCACTGCTGCCCTGAGTGGATTCTGCACCTCAGCCTAAACCCACTCTCGTTGCAGGGGAATATTCTTGGTGAATTGGGCAAGAAAAAGGCAGAATTGAGCACAGCTCAGCTCCAGTCCAAAATCAGACCCCACCAGCAGCAGAAGGTGACCTCACAGGCTGCAGGATCTCTCCTTGCAGTGACACAGAGCAGGAAAGGCAAGGAAGACGTACAAAGAGACCCCATGGAATGCCTTTGCTGCAACAATAGGTGTCTTCAAGCAGCTGCTGGTGTAGACTAAGGCTACCTATGGATAACCCATCTTCTTGGTGAAACAGGGAGGCTCTGGTGCGTTAAAGCAGCCTTGCATAGGCTCCAAAAGGGGGTGAGAAAAGCCTCCAGTGCTGGAGGAATGGTTTCAGTCCTGCCACATTCCCGTTTCCTTAGTTAATATTATCATCTCTGTTTTACAGAGCAGGAAACCAAAACAATAACATGTTGAATGTTTCATGGGGAGACACTGAGTCGGTTTCCCACTGTATCTTATCTGTAGGACTCTCTTTTCCCACACAGATTACTGCAAGAATTCATCTTTCTTAAAACATAAACACACACAGATGTGCAGAGGACACGTGCCACCACTGTGACAGAGGACATGTGCCATCACTCTTGTCATACCTCTATGCCCCATATCTGCAGCCCCAGCTTTCTCTCGATGGTTGGGAGATTTGTGTCACCGTCTGTCATCCTGCAGTCTGAGCTAGAAGGCAAAGGAAGAAAGAACAAAATAAACATATAACTGGATGTAACAGTGAGTGTGCTGGTCAGCTGGGTTGCTCTCACCATCAGTGGATAATAATACAGATAATCCACCCTTTGAAGTGTCCCTGTCTCTTTGCTGTTAACAGTTAGGCAGGATGAAGCCCCATTCCCAGACTATCCATGCTCATGAAGGGCCAAGCCAAGTGTGGGATCACAGCCCAGCAAACACTGGATCTGATGCTGTTGTTTGGGTGGGGGATTATTTTCCCTGGATTTGAACAGGTGGAAAGGATCCACTGGGGTGTGGGAGCTGACATCAGTACTGGTTTGTTCCCACCGTGGCATGAGGGGTGGAGGAGACACGAGTGGACCTCCAGGAGTCCTGTGCCCTCCTGGGCCAGTCACTGGAGGTCAGGACAGGTCAGGTCTCCTGGCCCTGGGGCACTGGGAACCCAAGGAATGAAGCCTTTCTACTTCAGGCCAAGATTCAGGTGTAATTTGAGACAGGTATCTCAGGGCAGGGCACCAGGCTCCCAGCTCCCTGCAGGCACAGCCAGCACAGCCAGCAGAGCACACAGAGTGATCCAGTCAAAAACCAAAATGTCTATTTTACACCAAGTCCAGCAGCTTCCTAAGCTCTGCTGCCTGCATGAGGAAGAAGCAGGTTCCAGGTTGCCCCCACAAAGGTGTCTAAGAATACTTGAGATGGTTTTGGTGTCTCCAGCTGCCCCTCTGATGGGTGGAGGTCTCCCATCCATCCTCTATCATATCTACCAGTTGTGGGAAAAAAAAAAAAAGCAGCACTATCCTTAGCTATGCTCCCTGTTCCTGCTGCTGAGGTTTCTGCTCAAGAAACAACTTCTGAACCCAGCTTGTTTGCAGGGCAACTTCCTGAAGAGAATGAAACCCCCGTGAAATGTCCATAAAAACGTGGAGTTACATCCTACTGGAGCTGGCTCTGCTGCAGCAGCCACGGGACAGCCGGTGTTTGTGTAGGGGCACAACCCACATCAACCTTCCCCCTGTGAGCCAATCCTGCTCACAAATCCAGGCCCAGCCTCGAGAGGAAACACGGCTCAGTGTTCTTCTGAAGAAGGGGAAGAGCAGAGACGTGATCCCTGCCAGAAGGTGTTTATGGCTCGTGTTACGAGAGCGTGGAGGGATGTGCAGCACGTGGCACCACAAAGGCATAACCAGTGTTGGTCACCCTGGAGAGTTTGCACACCAAGAGCACAAAAAATGCTGCCACAGGCAGGAACATTGGTCCATCCAGATCTCCCACAGCCCAGAGCTGCCAGGCCCTGGCTCCTTGCACAGGTATAGAGCAATGCAGGTATTTCCAGGGGCGTTTTGAGCACAGCCCCAACACCTCTCTGTTACCTGAGCAGGCACAGTCTGGCAGTGCTCAGCAGCAGGAGTCAGACTCATTCCTCCCTGAACACAGACAGATCTGAGGGACTGCTGGAGACTGAGTCCATGTGGCCTCAGCAACACATTCAGCCATCTTCAGCTCCCTCTCAGCTCCTCCAGAGAGCTTCCAGGCAAGAAGACAAACAGCAAGGACAAAAAAAAGACATTTTTCACCTCAATTCCCAGAAAGGTGATTGACACCCACACAGATTAAAAGCCAGATCCAGGAAGATATTTCAGTGTCCACAGAGGAGACAGACACTGTTCTAAATGGTGTCCTGACTCACCAACCATGGCGTACAGGGCTATCAGGAACTGAATACAAAAACATGGTCTCAAGAACCAAAAGACCTCTCTTTTCTTTTAATATCACATTCCAAAGGTCCCTATCAAAGAAAAACCCGAGTGAAGCCTCCTCCCCTCAGCCATCTTTTTAATTTATTTAGGGGTTTTTCCTTCCAGCATCAAAACAGGAAGAACCTGAAAACAAAGCCAGTAAAGACATTTATATTTGAGGGCAGTGAAGTTTTTTAGCACCGCTGACACTTCTCCCTGTGGAAGGCAGCAGGCGTCTTGCTTGCCTGCTATCAGCTCAGGAAACCTGCAGCTGGGCAGCTGTGAGACACAGCTGGATCCCTGCTTCTCCCAGCATCCCAACCTCTCCCAGAAACATTAACCCAAAGGATGCTGAGATTCCTCTGACCACAGGCAGTCGTGTTGGACAGAACCCTCTGAGAGCCTGCAGCGCTCCACAGATTCCCAATCAAACCTATTTGACTAAAAATGAGCATCTTGGATCTCCTTCATTCCTGGGGATCCTTTCTCCATCTGAAACCTCACAGTTAGTGCTGATCCCCCACTTTTCTGAGAAGTGGTGTCCCTCCCTTCTTCCTAAGTCATTTAGCTGGGGGAGTGTGAATCACAGACAAGGTTGGCTGATTCTTTGGACTTTCCAGCTTCTTTCGGCTGGTGGCCAAGCTAGAAATAATAGGAATATGACTTATATAATCAGAGAGCTCATTTCATTAATGATTTAATGTGGGGTTTTAATCAGAGGATCCCATAATTCAACTCCTGTCCAGACATGAAATACGGTATTTATGGATTGAAATTTTCCCGTCTGTGCTGAAATCATGAAGGGCAGAAACTTTTATAATTTAAAAAGAAGAAAGAAAAAGGGGGGATGTTAAGAGTCTTGGGTTCACTGTGGGGTTTCAACAGCAGTGTCTGAGGCAGTCCTTATCTCAGTCAAACCAGTTTTGCTCAGCATTAGGTGAAATGCAAATTGGCAAGAAGTGTGAGTCAACTGCCTCTGGGGCAGGAATTCACCAGGGAAAATCACAGGTTGTGGGGATGGATTTGCTTCCTTGGGCACAGACACAGCTTTACCTGTGAAGGGAGGAGAGAAGCAGCTGTTGCTCATCTCTGCCCCCACATTAATAACATGCAAATACTCAATGTTCACCTCAAGGACCAGCCTATTTCCAGGGAAATCTTCATTTCTCCATGGGAAGAGAAGTTCATCCCGTAAATGTGGGCTGAGAGGTGGCCACTGGATGGCAAAGGCAGCTTCTGGCCTTGAGCTGCTCTGCTGGGCATCACCACTGGGTTAAGGTGCTATAAATTAAATTGCAAAGAACAAATGCTGCTCTTGACTGAGGGCAGAGAACCTGGAAACTGAGTTTTGGTGGCTGGCCCTTGACTGGATGTGTCAGCCAGGGACACCTGGAGCCTCCAGAGCTAAAATCAAAGCTTTCCCTGTCACAATCCAGGCAGCAAAGCTGGTGGGTGAAGGCAGATGGGTCTCCCTTACACCCACTGCCCTCCATGCACTGCCAAAATCACAGCAGCACCCCTGCTTGCTAAATCCAACCCTCGTCCCCTCTCTGACCAGCACAGCGTGGGGAAAAGCTCCACAGTCAGGAAGGACTACATGACTAATTAAGTGTCAAGGTCACTCCCAAGGCTGGTTAATGATTAATAGCTGGGGTGGAAGTGCCAGCAATCACTGCTTCGTTTGGGTCAGCCCTGTCCATGTAGGGAACCCAGAGCTAGCAGGACATTTTCTCCCGGCAGTCTTGGGCTGTTTGGGTGGGGAGGGAAAAGAAGGACTCAGAAAGGGGACAGGGGAATGTTTCAAACCCCTGAAGCACGCTCTGAATTCAGGCTGGTTTGGCTTGTCTGGGTTTTGGCGTGCACTTGCTGGGCTGCAGTCACGGTAATAAAAAAACCCCAGTGAAATGAGTAATGCTCTGTACAGCTTTGGGAAAATAGGAAGCAGCTGTGGCTCCAGCCTTTCCAGGCTGAAAGGCCTAATTATTGGGAATACTTGGACTGGCATTAGATGAGGTAAACCAGGGGCTGTTGAATTGCTTTCATTGTCTCCACTACAGTTGGGCATCTGGGCCCAAGTAGGTGCCATTTTTTGTTTGCAGAGAGGACAGTGGTTAACTCTTGTTTTGCCCAGAGGAATGAAATTCAGCACTGGAGCTTCCTTGTGTGGCCCACCAGCTACAGCTCAGGAACAGTGACTGTCCAGAAGCACAGCACTCAGCCTGGGTAAGCTGTCTTTTATTTCTCTGTTGCAACAGGAGAAAAAGCAGCTTTTATGCCAAAGGAAAATCACAGGTAGGGAGGGCCAGCAGTGGGGCTTGCTTCTCTCTCATGTTGTCACACACTCAGAGCTGTAAGACTGTCCTCCAACCCATGCTGGATGTGCTGGAGCGTGGTGATGAGGCAGGAAACAGGGTATGTGTTGTGGAGATGGGAAAAGAGGAAAAAGCGCAGCTTGGCTCATCCTCCTGCTCCAAGTCCCGTGAGGTGCAGGTTCAGGACCAGTGTGACCAGCAAGCCAAGGACAGGGCTCTGCCCAGACACGCCTGGGTGACCACAGAGAGCACTTCAGCCTTCTTGGAAAGAGCTGTTGCCTGGCAGCTAAAATTACATAAAGCAGGCCTTGAAATAAGATGCTATTTCTGATCACGGTGGGCAATTAAACATTGGAACAGCTTATTAGGGAAGCTGGCAGGCTCGGCTTTACTTAATGTCTTTGAAATGAGATGAGTGAATGGCTGGGCTGGGCTCAGCTCCTCGGGCTCTGTGGCCATGAGCCCTGCTCAGGTGCTGCACTTCCAGCAAGCTGCTCCTTGCCGTGGGTTTGGCAGTGAGGCAGAAGCAGGGATTGGCCCTCGTGCTTCAGCCACCTCCACTGGTCAGAAAAGATCCCCTGTCCATGCTACAAAATCATCAGGATGGATCATGAAGTGGTTGGAAGGGCTTTTTTAGACTTAAGTGGTGCTGGATCAAAACCTGAGATGGGGCATTGCCTGGGATGAGCTAAGATTGGGCTCATCTCCTTGGGGTCAGTGGCTCTGGAGATAAGAGGGGACTCCACTGGTTTAAGATGGGCAGGTTTTCCCCTCTTTCCATGAATGGCTGCCAGGGATCACCACACCACGAGCCACCTGACACCACAGGTGACTGCTGTTTTCTGATCTTTGCTCAAGGGCTGGGATGCTGAGTCTGTTCAGGATTAATGTGAGGGAAGATGTAAGAGCCTGGGATGAAGAGATGGTTTAATGTTAATGATGGCCTCTCAAACTGTAAGTGCTCTACAGCCCAGGAGAGGTTTAAATTCCCTATTCAGTGCATTCAAAGGATGCAGAAACCTGGATTTACCTGCCAAGTGATTTCTCAGGCTCTGAAAGAGCAATAACCGCTTTGCCCTGCCTGAAAAAAGCTGGCCAGAGTTCCCTGGACCCGGTTGCTCTGTCTCTTGAACCCTGGAAATTTACCCCATCTCCAACCACCATCGCAGGCATTACAAGAAACAGACCCCTGGCTTAGTGTGACTTCTATAACCTGTGCCTTTGCTTCCTGGCCATTTCTGGCATCCCTGCCTTAGCAGCTGATACTTGGTCATCCCCAGAAAGCCACAGAGGTTGTGAGCTTTACCTTTCAGCTCCTTGTGAGGATGGACTCTGCACTGATCCCCCAGTCCTTCCTTTGTTCCTAACATGAAAGCAAAGAGCACAAGGAAATACTGAGGTCCTGGGAAATAACCACCTCCCCAGCTGCAACAGCCCTCAATCTGTATCTCATCTGCCTCTTCGAATTCCTCAGAGGACATCTGATTTGGAAGGGAAGGCATCTCATGATTTATCTCCTCTGACTTTGACCAGTCCCTGCAGCTGCATTTCCACCTGCCATAAATTCTAGCTCAACACCTCACTCCATCCACCGGGAAATACTGCTCATCTCTGCACACCTCTCTTCATGATCCCCCTTGTCCCCCTCTGTTTATCTCACTGCTGGTGGCGTGCCAGCAGCCTGATCTTTAAGCAGATGGTCTTGGGAAACTGATTTATAAGAGCAGATTTTTTTTTTTTCCCAAACTGCTGCTATTTCTGAGTCCTCCCACTAAAATTTTACCAGCTGACTGCTTGTCCTGGGAACGGTGGAGCTGCATTGTCCCAGCAAACTTCTCACAGTGCAGGAACAATGCACTGACAATTAAATCAGAACTTTAACTTCAGGCTCCCAAGTCATGCGGTCTGAGTTTCCACATCCATCACGCTGGATGTGGAGCCCAGAGCTCAGCAGTGGCTGGCTCTGGAAAAGGCAGAGCCACTTGGCTGAAGGTGGGGCTGGCAGGCCTTGCCTTGGTGTCCTGCAGAGAAGGTCAGAGCACCCACGCAGCTCCTGGCTGAATTTTTTCCCAGGAAGTCCTTCTTCCCCAGGATGTCTTTGAAAGCAGGAGGCTCTTCCAGGCAGGCAGGATCTCTGCAGGCTGAGGGCAGCCCTAAAAGACTCAAAGCTTTCCTAAGCAGCAGCAGAGGCTGAGCTGCAGGAGCCTCTCCCTGACATCAGCCCCCGTGACCGATAACAAACTCTTGCTGTGCAAACCCATCTCTCTCTGAAGGTCCATGAGCAAAGAGCAGGGGCACAAGAAGCTGTTAAAAACCTCCTGCACACAAGCCCCCTGCAGCAGCATTGCCCTCGTGTGGTGCCAGGTGCATTTTTGTCAAATAATAAATTTCAGCTTGGTGCACACCTACTTCAGAGGTATCCACTTCACCTCTGGCTCCTCTCCGTGGGGTTTTTGAGTCAGCAACAGCACGGAGCCATCCCCAGGGACAGGTGAGCAGGCAGCTTGCCAATTCATCTGGAACAAATCTTTCCTTTCTTTCAGTTCTTTCTCCCCTGGTGAGAGGGAGAGATTCCTGGCTCAGGACCAGCACTGCATCCAAAGGCAGGGCTTCGTGCCACAGCCAGGGCAGGACATGCACGCAGAAGGAGAGCAAAGCCATTTTAATTCCTCTTCCTGGTTTCCATGGAAGTGATTCAGGTTCTCTCTAACTCCCTTCTAATTACTCACCACCTCCAAGAAAAAAGTTACCATCCTCTCCCACATCAGCATTTTAACAGAGCATTGTTTAACCCCATGGCTGCAGGTTAAGTAAAACCAGAGCTGGGACATCAGGGAGGAAAGTGTGTTTGTTCACCTGTGCAAGACCTTCCTGAGCCCTGGGGAGCACCTGCTTTTCAAAGGCTTACAGGAAGTAGAAAACCTTAAAAAAAAAAGGCGTTTTCCCAGCTGAAACTGAGGAAAAGGCCACAGCTTCCTATGCAGAGCCTGGAGGAAGGGTAGGAGAGGGGATTAGAGGCTGCAATTTTTCCACCTCCTCTTGGGTGTCTCAGGTTCAGCTGCACAAGTCTGAGGAGGGCTCCCCCTCGGTGGGTCCCCTCATCCTGGTGTTTGCTCCAGGGCAGATCCAGCGAATCTTGGAGAGGAGGGACTTGCTGTTCCCTTGGCCTGACAGGGAAACCCCCGGGTGGAGAGCCCAGCTTGCCACACTTCCCTCCAACTCTCCCAGAGTGTGGGGGCTCAGCCCCATCCACTGTGCCCCAAGATTCTGCCAGCATGAACCGAGACAAAGGCCACAAATACAACCTCCATTAAACCCAGGTGCCTGTGCCCACCTGGCACAAAACATCCTTCTCAAAAAACAAGTCTAAGAGTTAGGATTTTTGCTGCTGCCCGTAACAGTTTTATATTTATTGTAAGAATTCACACGTGTGTGCAAGGTGAAGAGCAGCTTTTCCCTGGTGCCCAGTTTAATGAGTGCAGTTGAATAAGCCTTTGCCCTCAGGACCTTTTTTTGGTGGTGCTGGAGCAGGGGAGATGCTCTGCCTCCACTCAGATCAGCTGGAGAACTGGTTCCAGAGCGCTGGCTGCCCAGTGGAAAGTGGCAAGCTAAACATTAACTTCCAAATAGAAGGGACTGTTTCAGTTTTGTCCCAGTTCAGACCTGCAAGCATGACATCAAACTTGGGAACAGAAACCCGGGACTTCTGCAAAAAAAGCCCCAAACCAAAGAAACCAGGTTTCCATTTTGGATTGCAAATGAAAGCAGGTGCTCTGTGGGTGACTCTGCACTTCCATCTCTGGCCCAGCGAGATGTAAAAGGTTTATTCAGGGGGAAGTTTTGTTTCTCAAGCAGCAAAGTGAAGCTCACCCTTTGTGAGTGTTGGCTGACACAACTCTAATGAAAGACACCTGACCTGTGTCAAAACAAAAGGGAACCAACTAACCCAGCCCAAGGGGGTTGGGTGCTGAGCCAGGCTGTGAGTTGCCTTTTCTGAGCTTTAAGGTCTTGGAAACAGAGCCAGCCCTTCCCAGAATCTCCTCTCAGTGGAACACCAGCACCACACACCTTTTTGGCAGCAGTCACCCACAGCAGTGTCACCCTCCAGACTTGTGTTCACTCGTGGTGTGTTTGTCACTGTGTCACCCAGCCCTTCCAACCCCCAGTGGGCAGCGTGGCTGCTCGTGGTTCTCCTGGGACTTTGGAGGTGCCACTCAGCTTCTCTGGACAGAAATGAAGGCAGAAAGAGCAGCACCTCACCTGCACAAAGCCAGATGAACAAAACACCCCTGAAAACACTGCAAAAACAGCTTTAGACAGAGCCACTCATCCTGGACAACCTTTTTCATCTGGAGCTGCCAGTGGGAGCTTTGTCTGAGCACCAGCAAGGGAACCAGGCATCTGAAAGACTGGGATGGACGGGATAGCAACAACAGACAGTAATTCAGGCTCTAGCACACTCCCAAAGGAAAGATGCATACCCAGATAGTCTCTCTAACCCAAAAAAGAACATGATTTCTAGTACCACCCTGTGCAGCTGTTTTTGTAAGAGCAGTTTTAAATAAAGGGCCAGGCACAAACCTCTCCTTTCATCCCAGGGCATGGCAACAGGACATTTTTAGGTAGAAGAGGTCGACTGCTCCGAATAGCTCCTTCCACAGGAACTGCCCAGGATGGAGCCCAACCATGCAATTTAACATCCCCCACGTGCCACATCTTTGACGTGGATATAAGGTAATGACAAGTTCCACTGTTCCTGTAGCCAGCACTGCCTCAGATAAGCCTGAAGAGGCTCAGATAAAGACAGATAACAAACGAGAGGGTTTCTGTTACAAGCAGAGATCCTTGGAAATCAAGGCAACTGAATTGGATGCACATCATCCAATGCCTGGACTTTTCAGCCTGAAAGACGCCGAAGACTTTGGGTGACAATATTCGCCCCTTTCTGCATTCCTTTCACATCCAGAATGGGTGGAAATACAGTAGAAATGTGTAATCATCCAGGATAAACCATAATTAGGCCCATTTCCAGGGCTGTATTATATGCACAGAGAGCTCATGAGAGGAGCGGTTTTAATGAGTTATGGGAGAGTGTTTCCCCTTGTGACTGAAGGATCTGTCCCTCTGAGGGCACAACAGAAGCTGAAGAATACACGTGAAAAAACAAAGAGCTGGAGCAGAGATATTTTGGGTGTGGTGTGGCCACACTGGAGTCCTTCCTTGTGCGGATGGACATCTCACACATGGAAAGCCCAGCCTGTGGCTTGTGTCAGTCCAGAGCGAATCTCAGAAGGCTGACACAGAAATGTGACGCAGGAGGGACCATGAGGAGGGTCAGTGGTGCCACATGTGTTCCCCAGGGGTGACAAAAAGGCAGCTGGGGCAGCACCAAGGCTTTGGCTGTGCCCTGAGCTCCCTCCGCTGCACTGGGCATTTCAGGGCTCTGCTTCCAGGTGGGCCATGGTGTATCTAACTCCATGGAAACTGAGGGAGGGCTTTTGGTCCAGCAGGATGTGCCCAGCACAGAGCAGAGCCCCAGCACCTTCCCAAGCATGGGGCAGGTGTCTGAGGCAGCCTCCTCCTCAGCTGGGGATGGATCACCACAGGATAGGTGGTCCTTAACAGAAAAGATAACAACTGCCATGCTCAAAGTCCAGAAAAAACTTGCACAGCTCCATGGAAGAGACCAGGACACACGCTGGACATCTTCAGCATCCCTGGCCATGCAAGAGCAGGGATTTATTGACTCAGCCTAACCTGGAGCCACAAGACACAGGAGGAGGCAGGAGATCAGGGTGACACTGCTCGCAGCCATGGCACAAAACCTTTGCTCCCAGCTGGGAGACCTTGGCAACTGCTGCCTCAAAGTCCTGCCTGGGAGAAAATATCATGAGACCTCTGTATCTGCCGGTGAGAAAGGAGCTGGAGGAGGATAAAGGCATCTTGTTTGTGCAGGGAGGAGGAGGAGGGGAGGCTCACCTGGCTCTGCCAGGAGGAAGGTGAGGGAAGACGGTTATAGGGTTTTTTTCTGACCTGCCCGTCCTTGCACTGCCTTCCACCTGGCATCCCGGGGGAACGGTAAAACCCCGCGGAAGAGGAGAGCCAGTGCTCTGCGATTGTCTAATCTCTTCTTTGCAGGCTCTAATCAGCCCATTTAGCTGCGGTGTGTAAAAAGCACCTGGATGATTCACCATCTAAGTGCTGCTCTGGCGGGGCCAGTTTGCTTCAGCTGCTGTAACACTTGTTTACATCTGCGTTAGGGCAGCCTCGAATAAGCGTGAACCTCCCACGGATGCTAATTCATATCAGCTCTCCTTTGTGTTAAATATTTATGTTCCTAATAGGCACGCCTAAGAAAAATACTGGCAACTGAGCCTGCAGCTCAACTCCATTACAACTCAATTTTACCTCAGTGCAACTCGCATCTCAGACGAGCAGGATGAGAAAACAGTCTACAGAGCAGAGCAGCCCAGCAGCTCGGCCATTAGCAATCTGCCGATCAGATGACAATAAAACCCATCCATGAGAACTTCCAAAGACTTTCTGTGGCCGCCTGGACCCATTACTGCGCCCCAAAGGCGGGAGAGCTTTCGGCAGATCCCCACGGCAGAGAAACATAAAACAATCCTGGCCCGAACAAAACGCTGTTAATTGGTCGCTGCACGGAATCAGAGCCAGTGTGTGCAGAGAGCTAAAGGAAAAGATGTGTCCTCGGAGCTGATGTGAGCCCGGACGGGTTCTTGGCAAGCTCAGAGCTGCTTGTTCCAGCCCCAAACGATATAAATCAGGGTGGGCTCATTTCAGTAGACACATCCTGGCTCGCACCGCGAGAGAAATTGTTTTTTTAAAGTATGAAGCATATTAATTTTTTGTTTGTTTCTTACTATCCCACAGAACAAAAGTGATTAACCAGTTCTGGCCTTATTAAAACTAGCAGGGGTGCCGGGAGGCTGCTCACCTTGCTGGAAAGTGCGCGGTGTCCTCGCAGGTGTCCCTTCTCCAACAAGCCCAGCGCCTTCTCTCCTCTTCTCTCCTCTTCGCCGAGTTTCAAGGCACTTTTGTTCACTGTTCTGCCACCTTGTCAGCTCGGGAACAGCACTGTTCGGTAATTCAATCCTCTACTTAACCGCAGAGACACTCCTACCCGGAGATCACACCCATTCCCAGGCTCACGGAGGGACAAAGAGGGAGCCGGTACGGGAGAGNCGGAGCTGATGTGAGCCCGGACGGGTTCTTGGCAAGCTCAGAGCTGCTTGTTCCAGCCCCAAACGATATAAATCAGGGTGGGCTCATTTCAGTAGACACATCCTGGCTCGCACCGCGAGAGAAATTGTTTTTTTAAAGTATGAAGCATATTAATTTTTTGTTTGTTTCTTACTATCCCACAGAACAAAAGTGATTAACCAGTTCTGGCCTTATTAAAACTAGCAGGGGTGCCGGGAGGCTGCTCACCTTGCTGGAAAGTGCGCGGTGTCCTCGCAGGTGTCCCTTCTCCAACAAGCCCAGCGCCTTCTCTCCTCTTCTCTCCTCTTCGCCGAGTTTCAAGGCACTTTTGTTCACTGTTCTGCCACCTTGTCAGCTCGGGAACAGCACTGTTCGGTAATTCAATCCTCTACTTAACCGCAGAGACACTCCTACCCGGAGATCACACCCATTCCCAGGCTCACGGAGGGACAAAGAGGGAGCCGGTACGGGAGAGTTTCAACCAACTCTCAGTTTGCATCAAATATCCACCGCTCTGAATTCACTGAATAATGATTAAGTGCTGCTTTCATTAAAAACCTGTTTTGTCCAGGTTTAGAAGGGCACAGGAGGGATTTTTTTTTCCGCCCCTTTCTCCGTCTCTGCGGGACAAAGCAAGGTGCGGTGCTGCTCAGCGCTGCCTTAATTCTTGGGGCCAAAGAGTTCCAGCTCCAGCCTCTGGCTCTGACTGTCCCGGACTTTGGCAAAGCTGTTCCAAGGGAAAAAGTGCTCGGGGAAGACCCCTGCTCTCTGCAAGGCCGAGCTGGGTGTCCCTGTGCTCGCAGGAGCCCTGGGTGGGTGCAGCCCAGGGCGATGGGGAGCAGGGGTGAGGATTGCTGTCAGGATTAGTGACTGGAATGGGGATGTAACAGAGCATTGGAGTGTTTAACTGGGCTGCCCTCCCAGGAGAAGAGTAATGATAAACCAGACAGCCCCAGCAGAGTTTGCTGAGCCACCTTTGGCAGCAGAAAGCTGCGTCTGCGGACACTTGTAGCTTATTGCTGACAAAAAATTACCTGTGAAGGATGGCTGGAATACTGCAGCCACTGAAGGCTGCCCCGATGTCACTGGCTGGGCATGACCTGAGGATAAACCATCTCCTGGCATTCCCAGATGATCCTGCCTGGCATGTGCATGCTGCTGCTCGCTGCTGAGGGAGGGAACATCCCTCTCTGGAGAAGGCACCACTTGGTACCTTGTCATCAGCCACCAGCTCTGCTTTTGGGGGCCCAGGGCTGTGTCCAGCTGTGT
>VZRS01007032.1:0-37856 GCA_013398055.1 Ifrita kowaldi
GCTTTATTATCCTTTTTATTGTCTTTTATTAAAAATTTTTCAATCCCAACAGGAGAGTGAACTGTGTTTTTCACACTGTTAATTTTCTTATTCCATTGCTGTTTCTAGTAAATTGTTCTTATCTCAACCTGTGATCTTTAGCTTTTTGTGCCTTCAATTCTCCTCTCCATTTCACCGCAGGGGCAGTGGGGGGAAAGTGAGCAAGTAGCACACGGTCTGGGGTTACTGTTAGTGGGAACATTAAATTGGAGAATACCATTCCTAAACCACAACATCTCAGAGCCTGGAAATGGAGTTGGTCTTCATATTGACTCTCAGCCATTTAAATGAAGGTGACAGCACAGGTGATAGGGTTTCCTTAAAGAAGAGAGAGGCCATCACAACTGAGAGTGGTAAAACCATGCTGTTTCACGAGGACAACCAAGTGGTAATTTCCTACATTTACAAGAGAAGTCAGTATAGCAATTACAGAAGGTTTGGTGATAACGTGAACTTGGCTACCACCAGCAGCCAGGCAGGCTTTCAGTCATTTGTGGTGAGTGGGTTTCTCTTCTTGCATATGTCTGCCCTGCACTGTACAAAGAATAAGTGCTTCCAGGATTTCTAAATCCTGACAACAGGCCAGGATGCTGCCCATTGATAGTGCCCTAAAAGCCCTGAGTTGGATTAAAAATCAGACCTTTACTTTGCTAGACTTTGGATCTTGAGTGGCACCATAGGAGGGATGCTCGGATAGGTCATGGATTGTGAAACAGCCTTTCCCCTCCAGGACACACATTCAAACCTCACTGGAGTCACTAATGATCAACCACCCCGGCTTCACTGCATTTGCAAGCATGTTTTTTGTTTCACAGGTTTGCTCTGTGCTGCCTTGCTGCTGGACTAGGTCACTGGGCTGCCTCTGAGTTGCCTGGACAGTCCTCCCATAATGAATTTTAGTGCCCAGGACTTGTTGTCCATCTCAGGAGGAATTTTCTGCTGACCTGGAATCAGCTCAGTGGAGGATAAATGGATTTACTGTCGAACAAGGTCCTAATTTCCTGAGGTGAAGGGTCTCTCATAGGGCAGTGTCTGCTCCCTTGCAAAGGACGAGTTATTCAAAACTGCCCCTTGTCCATTCAACAGACAGAAATCCTGAAATTACCCCAGAAGTATCTTTGGGGCGTTTATATCACATTAGTGTATCTATTGCATGACTCTTCCTTTCCATGCCCTCTCCTTGTCAGTCACTGAGTGCATCCCTACTTTATGTAGAGAGGCCAAGGATAAAATATCATTTAAACAATTTCAGCTGGATCTCAGAAGGGCCCTGGGCAACCTGTTGCGGTGCACTTTAGCCTGNTGCGGTGCGTCCTTATTCTGAGACATTCGGTCTTTGGCCGCAAGTGCTGTCTCCTGCCAAGGCCACCGGGCGGCCTAGGGGTCAGGCGACTGCAGCAACCCACCAAACAGTCAAGAGATAATAAAACCAGTATTTCTTCAGACCATTGCTGCCTTGGAGCACTTCTCCGGCACCAGTCGGAGCCAGTCACGGGCTGCCTGCTCCATGCCATACACCCAGGAGCAGGAGATGGAGGTGGCACATGCTCCAAAAGCCAACTCTGAGCTGTGGTGACACAATGAACCCCAGGGTGGTAAAGCACCAAAACAGGCTGAAGAGAATTCAGGGGAGACTGATCCATGGCAGTGAAGGGATTCAGAAGATAGCCCTGACAGCTCCTGAAGACAGGAAGCATGCTGTGCCAAGCAGAGCGATGCTTTCACCCTGCAGGGATCGGAGCTCCAGATCAGACTTTCTCTGCAAACTGTCTTCTGGACTTAGAGCTACTGAAAGTCTGTTAAGAAGAGCCCTCATCAATCCCCTGATATCCCTGGCATAGAGATGAAACTAGAACTTCTTTCAAAAAAAGAAACTAGAACACAATAAAGGCAGCAAGTTCAGCTGTTCTCTGAGGAAAAGAACACATTCACCCAAACTCCAGGGTGTACCCATGCAGGGAAAGAGAACCTTTCCATGTCTCTTAAAGCTGCCCTGGAAGGACAAAAATCTATTCATAATGAAATCTATGTTTGATGCAATGCAAGTAGGGAATTCACAGAGGATTTTCCTATCAAATAAGCAGATCATTTTTGCAAGGTGATAAACCTAGGCACAGCTCAGGTTGCCTTTGCCATTACTTGTTTGCATTACCTCAGAAAAGCAGCCCCTCTGGCACACAGCTGGGGAGAGGACACAGCCCAGCTGGCCACCTGGGAAGTGGCCAGCTCCCAACCCTTGTCTTCATGGCTGGGAGTCAGCAAAACCTCGAGCTTTGCCAACTCACTGCCTGGACCAGGGCAGAGGGGTCAGGGGCTGCTCAGCCACTTGCAACCTGGTGCCCTGAGGTCAGGGTGGCTGCAGAAGGCACGAGAAGCCCCAAACTCCACCAGATGCCCAAAAGGGAGCTTCCAATTTCGTGTGTCCAGCAGCACCAAGAGCTTCCCGGCCTAAATTCCGGGCTTGCCGACTCCTGCTGAGGCCAGTCAGAGCTGAGCAAAGCCACTGGGGGAAGCCAGAGTCCAAGTGGGGTAGAGAGCAAAGCCCCCCAGAGCCCTGCCAGCCGGGTTACGAAACCCACTGTGGGTCACGCCAGTAGAGGGGCACTTGCACAACCAGCAGGGCCAGTGACGCAGACACAGCTGGATGCCTGCCAGAGCTGGATGGCCACCAGGAGGTGGGAGCTGCCTCCAACCAGCGTGCCGCCACTGAGCACACCCATGGGGGAAAGTCCAATCCTGGGCTTGGCTGCCAGCTCCACTGTGCCAGTCCCTCTTCAATTACAAATATATTGCCTGGAAACTGATGACTGGCAGGTTTCTTTACTGAGGTGCCAAGGTACCATGAAACCAGGGTAGAGTGTGAAAAATAGAAGTTGCATTTATTTCCAAAGATGAAAATTAGCATCATTTTACATGAGGATTGCAGTGCCCAGCCAAGGGTCCTCAGCATCCCTACGTCAGACCACAGTTCTCCATCACTTTGCTTTTCAACAGGAGCCCAGACAGTAGCAATGTAGGAAAAAATGATGCTTATGTCAAGAAGACTGTCCTTCTTAGCCTAAGATATCCCAAAGCAGTCATTGGGAAGGAGGATGGATCTTCAGCTTCTTGGAGCACGCGTCAGAGAGCAGCACTTGCAGACCACCTCTGAATGGGCACCAGGGAGGACCAGTGACAATGAAAGGTGCTACTGAGCAGCCCCAGACCCACTCCTGCTGCCTCTACATGCCTGTGTACCAGGAAGTGGATCACCACCAGAAGCTCCCCAGGGGTAGCACCTCCACTGACTTGGGCTCTAGGAATGCTGTGCAAGTCCCAGGCTTTTCAATGGTGCTCACTCCACTGGCCTCCCATTTGCCTCAGGCTCTGAGCAGAGGCAGATGAACCACTCCTGCATCACTAAGTGTTCCGGGTCTTTCCAGCAGGTCAGGAAATGGTAGCCCTGCCAGGCCTGACCTTTCAAAGGACCTCTGAAAATCATGTCACCATCTGACAGTTGTTCAAAAGCTACAATCACATCACAACGTCATCCTAAATGGATAATGTGTCCATTTCTGTCTCTCAAAAGGCAGACTAATGTCTGAATGGAAATGTTTGCTAAATATGCTAAATGGAAATGAATGATCCTCCCCTTGTTTAGATACAGGTGAGCATTGCAGCACAAGTGGCTGCAGTGGCTCCAAGGAGAGCTATTCACTAGTTCCCTTCAAAGTCACTAACACACATAGAAGGAAAATAAAATGGCTTTGCCCAAAAAAGGCATATAACAGGGCCTTGGAGCATAAATGAGTATTCCAAAAATTACGAAGTGTCAGAAAGTAGATTCAGAGAGGTACTGAGCAAGTCAAGACAAAGTCTGGCAGCCTCAGGTAGAAGTCTTGGAAATTTTGATTCCAAAGGCAGACAGACACCTATTTCTAAATACAAAGTACTCTATTTAATCACCCCCACTGTAGTGTATAGTCATATCTGAGATGAAGTGACATGCATGTTTCTTTAACAAGATGTCAGAAGTGTCACTATAGCTCCCTCTTCCTTAACTGCCTGGAGCACTTTACCATCTGCTACCCAGACTTGCTGCTACTCATTTCTCAGCAAGACAGATACTGGGTTCAAGTGGCAGAGCTCCACTTTGTGAAATGCTTTAGCGACTGAAACGCTTGAAAAATGAGAGCTGAGTGCTTTGGAAAGCTATCTCAGCTATCTATGGCAATGCCACCTGTTTTAAACACCTAAATCTCTGCCCTACTTCATGTCAGGTGAACCTGTTCCAGGGCAGCCTCCCTCAAACCTAACATGATCCCCATGTTTGCCACTAGTCCTGGCTCACAGCTTCTTCTCAGGTGATGCAGGGAGGGGAGAGCAGGCAAGCACTCCCAACTGCTGCCCAGGGAGGGAGGAAGCCCCACAGCAGGTTGACAGTGGGGAAGTGAAGGGCTCCTGGTGACATGACGGGAAAAGAGCATCCTGGGGGGCACAAGGCATCCCACAGGAAAGCATCCAGCACTCCAGGTGATGGCCTTGCTCATGGGATAAATCAGGTGTTGGGATGTGTATGCGCCAGGAAGTTCACCACCACGCTCACAGCCATCTGTGCTGCACAGAATCAAACTGCCACAGGCTTTCTCCTGTTAATCCACTGTGACACTACAGTAATTGCTGTCCATCTCCCCAGAGATGGTAGTTTCCTTTCAGAGCGTGCTTTTCCAAGCTGAAAATGTTGGCAGTTAGCACAGCAGTACCAAACACAGCACAAATGCTTTCCTGCCACAGGGATGACCAGCTGGGGGAAGTGACTGAGGTGGAAGGATCATTTCCTCAGATCATTACTAATCCCAAGGAAGTGGAGTTTGAGGACATCATTGCTTTTATTAGACGCTGGAAAAACTTCAAAGCCGTATTTTTTAGTAAGTAACAACAGCCTGCTGGTTCTGAGATTTCCACAGCATTGGAAAAGGATTAACAGTCTGGGCAGGATATTTGAAACATCAGCATCTCCAGGGTAAGAACAGGTCAAAAAACTAAGGAAAAAGCATTTCTCACAGCCTACGCACCCTTTGACCTGGACACCTTCTCTCCATTTGCTCACTGTTCCCAGCTTGAGGAAACATGAGTCAGATGCACACGGGATAGCTGAGACAAATTTCTGAAGAAACTTCACTCTTTTCATTAAGTCACATGTACTTAAAATTAATCATATCTTTTGTGTATTTTCAGAAGGATTTTACAGAAGGCTAATAGGGCTTTTGAATCACCCCAAGGAATGCCAAGCAAACACCGATTCACATTTTGGAGCTAAATCACCACTCTTCCCAATCCTGGGAACAGAGTGGTATGTGTGGAAAACAGCTTCATGCATCATCAGCAACTTTTTTCTTTCACAAATGCCTTCTTTATTGTCATGCAAGCATGGGCACACATGGCTAAGGAAAGCCAACACTCAAAAGCGAAGAGAAAAGCACATGCAGTACAGCAGGAAACCTTCTGTCCTTCCTCCTTGAAGATCACATGAAGAGGTGGTTTGGCCTAAAGCCAACTACTTGAGTCATCAGAGAAATAAAATGAATAACAAACATATTGCACTGCCACTCATTAGTTACTTTGAACTGCTGAGATTGCTAGGTGGTAAGCAGCTCCAAGAAATCTGCTGGAAGACGAGGTGAGGAGGATGAGCAGCCAGCTCTGGAGAAAACTCAAGGGTTTTTCCATGGGGCACAAGGGCAGAACAGAGAGCTATCAGGATAAGATGCATCTGAATGCCAGCAAATGCCTGACAGGAGCTGCAGACTTGGAGCTCAGAGATGGGCCCAGCTGCCTCATCTCCTGATCAGGACACAAAGCCAGCAGCTTCCCTGCCACCAAGTCTAATCTGTCAGCAGCAAAACCCAGGCTACCCATCCCCTTGGCCACTACTGTCAGGGATTTTCTTTGCCAAATCCCACCAGAAATGGCAGGGCCATTGGGACAGTTCATGGATTCCTTGGATCACCAACGACTCTTTCCTTCCAGAATTATCTGGTCTTCTGGAAAGCAGGAAAAAAGCTGCTTACAGAGGTTCATGCACAAAAAGCATAGAAATAAACTCTTAGTCACAAGTTTGCCCTTCCGATAAGTGTGCCTAGACTTTAGAGAAGACAAGCCCAGTCAGGTGCAGAGCCCAGCAAGGAACCAGGGCTCCCAGTCTTGCATGGCAGTCAAGCCTCTGTCTCTTCTATGTGTATTTAAAGTGGAAAGGTTATGAATCAGAGCTGAGAGATCTTCAAGAGTGGTCCATGTACTTGAAAGCAGGGAAATCCAGGTTCCAGCCTTTTCCCTCTGTCCTGCATAAGTGTGCTTCAGATCACACTTGAGATCACCAGCAAGGGTATGAGCAAAAGTCAGGTTTAATATTAAACTACAAAGCACAACAGATTCGTTGGCAAGATTCACTCTACTTACAAAGGGCAACTAAGGCACCACAAGGGGAAAGCAGACAACAACAAAAGCAAACAAAATCCAGGCAATCAAAATAGAAATGAATTGAAACTACCTAGGTATGGATGTGTGTCTGTGTGTAAAGATAGTGTAAACAAGGATAAAAAGGAATGCAGCCTAAAGCTTAAAAACACTTAAAAGTACTTTAACTTAACTTATACCTTAATTTATATCTTAACCTTAACAATCGAACAGAGAATGACACTTAACAGCAGTTAGCCTAAATTATAACTATAATTTAACTTAACTTCCAGACTTGCTATAACATATGTGCAAACGGCATGCATGCAGACAGAAACAGTCAGTGCAGATACCTGTGGAAAAATTTCCCTCAGAGGTCAGATCACTCACTTCAGATGCTTTTGCATCTCCTGACGGGCGAAGGATTGGGCCTTGAGGAGTGAGACTATTGGTCCAGGACGTGTCATGGTTCGGCAATCCTCCAGGTATAGCCAACCTGAGGGTTTGCTGGCTCTGAGAGGCGTCCCCCTCAGAGGGAGATTGCTGGTCACAGGCCTGCTGCGGTCCCAGAAGAGCTCAAGGGGCCCCATCTTGGACTGCTGTTTATAGGGTTGCAAGAGAATGGGCTTTAGTCATAACAATGTTTCAGTCTGGCCACAGTTTGGGTTGACACTTTCTTTGAAAGTGTGAGAAGAGGAATGTTATGCCATTCAGGCCAGGGAAATATTTTCCAAGGCTGGTCATGAGAAAAACAAAAGCTCATTAAGGAGTTCCTGAGAGCAGACAGTGTTTTTTGATAAGCTCAGAAAGAACTGAGCCCAGGTGGTGTTTTCAAGGAAAAGGCCTAACAAGCATTTTTTCAGATCACACTGTAGCCTGGAAGGGGGGGAGGGGGGGGAGAAGGAGGAGGTGAATGCACCACCACACCCACCCAGGCTCTCCAGCTGCTTCTCCCCCATGTTCCCAGCATTCTCTACCGAGGCCAGGCTACTTCATTTTACAGAAAACAAAACTGAAAAAGTTAGTGGGGTACTAATTACCTACCTGTTGTTTAATTATCTTTCTCGGGGTTTTACTTTGTTTAAAAGCATTTACATTAGAATATTTTTCTTAGGGAGGGCTAGATGAGCCTACACACATCCAGGTGTAAGTTTAAGCACCGAGATCTAGGACCCACCTTTGAAATTGCAGCTGCTCTATACATGTCTTTTTGAAGAGAAAAGCAGCATTGAGAGAAAACCACCATCAGTAGAGGATTTGTGAGACTACCACCATCTATGCTTTGATAATCAAAAAGGAAATGACGAACAAAGACACATAGGTAAAATTACAGATGAGAATAACAGAATTAGCACAAGCCTCCAGGGATGAAACTGGGATGAAATCAGTCAGAGCCAAGAGGGTCCAAAGCATCAAAATGGTACAAGGGATCAAACTCAGCTCTAGAAATGAGACAGAAAAGTCTGAAGCGAGGAAGCAAAGCAAGTAGAGGAGGGGCAGAAAGAAAAGCTAACTGGTACCTTCATCATCCCAGACGACTCTAGATATTCTCCCAAGTTGTCCCTGAATCCCTAACAAGTGCCTTTTAAAATCCAGGCAAGAAGAGTGGTACCAAGTGATGAAAGAAAGACAAACAATGCACCTGCCTTCAAAGGGGAAGGAAGGTTCCTTGCACTATGAAATCTGTGGTGAGGAACGACCTGACAATGACTAATGTGGCTGGAATGGAGAGTCACACAAAGACAAGAGCAAATTTGTGGTGGGCTGTATGCAGGAGACAGTGAGGAAGAGCTAGGGCAAGGAGAAGCTTGAGGAGAGAGCAATAAGAAAATATTTAGAAGACATGATGTAAAAGAAGCATGTCTATTTTTTATAGGGGAAAATAAAGAAAGACCAGGCCCATGAAAAACAGTCTGCAAGTAGATGAAAAGACTGCTAGAACAAGGACAGGGATCGACCAGTGTTGCCCAAGCCAAGATGCACTTCCTGCACTGGGCAAAGCAGGATAAACTGTTATGCTTAGGAAAGATAAGCACCTAGAAAGTCAGAGCTCTCATGACATGCCAGTGGAAAAGACAAGTCCCATCTTTCTGATGGCACCCTGCATTTGCTTCCAGCCCTGGAGGCCAATTTAGTCCTTGGAGAGGTGAGAACTCCCTTTCCTCTGGACCCAGGGGCATACCTACATATGTGCCCAAAACCAAAACAGAATTTTCTAGGAGCTCAGGGCGGCTGTGAAATCCCCTTCGCTTGCAGCTTAGAATGAGGTCGCATGTCACCCCACACAGGCAGCCTGCAAGTAATTCATCCTGACAGCACAAAGAACAGAGGTAAGATCCTCTCCAAAACCTGACTTCTGCTTGGCAGTGGAGCCCAGCCTGTGATGCTGCTGAATTGAGACAACTCTTCTGAGGCTGCTCTGAAATGGTCTTTTTTAATGCTTGCACCATACTTTTGAGGATCACCATTCATTCATATTGATCAGTTCTTGAACTGTCTGGCAGTGGCAGAGGTGGGTTGTTGGCTCTATCTGGTTAATGGGACAGGACTAGAAGCATCCTCAGCCTCCCCAGTGCTCCTTTTCCTGGGTGTCCCCCATCCTGTTGCATGGTTGGTGCAGTTGGCTGCTGGGGCTTGGGAGCCCACCAAGAGAAGGACGCCCCCATCAGACAAAACCTTCCACCCTGATGATCCTGGAGGTCTCTTCCCACCTAAATGATTCTACTATTCTCTCTTGTCTCCAGAGGATGGCTATAACCGCCCTAAACCCACTAGGCAGCAAGCTTGACAGCAGGCACTGGAACACCAAAACACAGGGAACACAGGGATTAGCTGCTGTGCCCTAATGCCATCTTCCTGGCAAGGGAAAGCCTGAGAAAAACAGGGATGCACCAGGGGCGTTTAAGCAGACCCAGGTCTAATGCCATGCTGCGAGCTTGTCCTAGTTCCTGCAGCAGCATCACTCGTAGAAGGCATCTGCCTCCCCCAAGCCCCCTCGGTGGTTTGTCAAATACATTAAAAAATCCAATATTTCTGGGAAAAAAAAGTCAGTATTTTTTCAGAAGGAAGCCTGTTCAGATTAGCTGCGGGCACTGCCCTAATTTCAGCACAGGAATTTCGGGCTGCCCTTGGCCCCCTCTGGCCTGACGCAAGGCGCCGGAGCAAAGAGGACACGGGAGGCGGGGGGAACAAGAAACAAGAGCACCCAACAGAGGGGGCCCCAGCTCCCTGCTTTGGGGCCCAGACCCCCTTTAACAGGGGTTGCTCCACTGTTCTCCCCCCAACCCAGCGCCTCGCAGGCTCCCACAGAGGATGGCACATGCGGGATGCTGCGCTGGGAGAGTGTCCCTCTCTCCACGTGGTCCTGGGGACGTGACGGGCGTGGGGAAGGGGATGCTTGGGGCTCAGCGAGACAGCCCGGCGCCTCTCCCTAGCAGTACGTACGGGCGCCCCACGCTGTCCCCGGCGGGGCGGGGCTGCGCCGCCACTGTGCCGTGACGCCCAAGGGAGCAAAGGGCGCCCCTTGCTGACATCACCGGCGGGAAACCTCCTCCGGGCCAGACCACTTCGTGGTGGGGTAGGGGAGGCGGGAGCGGCTACGGGGCGCGTTCTTCCTACTGCAGCGTCCTGCGGCAGCAGGAGCCGCGGGACGGTCGGGGGAAGCGCCGCCTCGTCGCTCTCCGCGGGCGGGCTCGGTGTGCGGGCGGCGGTGCCGGGGGAGCTTGTTTGTATCTTGTCTCTCCCCCTCAAGTGCGGGTGGTAGTGCCCGATGTACGCGCTGCGCGGGGCGCCACCGCCTCTATAAGCCTGGCCGCCGGGCGGGCTCGGGAGCAGCTGTGCTGCTGATCCCGCCCGATCCTTGCCGGTCCTGCTCCGTTCCGCCGGGAGCATGTACCAGANGGGCGGCCCGCCCGCCCCGGGGGCGCCGCCCCGCACAGGTGGGTACTGAGCGAGGAGAGTGCGGAGCCGCCCCGGGAACCGCGCGGGGTCACAGCCGGGCGGCCCCGGTCACCGGGCGGCTGGTGCTGGGCTGCTGCTGTCGGAGCAGGATCTGGACTGTCCTGCGCACATCAGCGTGTCCCTTGTCCCTTCGCCAGCCACCCCTTCGGGACTGGACCGGCTCTTGGGCTTTAAGGCAGTGGCCGTCGCGTTCGCCCACCCGCTGTGAGCGTGCCACATCCCGCAGCATCGAGACAGACGCTGCCGGACTCCATCTGAGGGATAGGGCACCCTGTGCGCCCACACGTAGGCTGGGTGCTTGGAGTAAACCCGGGTATCGGTGAGGTGACCAGTCTGGTGAGCCAGCGGGTCAGTGTCCACATGCCGCTGGCAGGAGCATGCTCTCGCATAGCTGAGCTGTCCTCTTTAGCGTTGCACTTTGTGTAGGATGAGCTTGGTTCACAGTGGGGTCTTTTCACTCAAGACAGTGTGTGGGAACAGCCCAGGTTACCCTTCGGCGGGCAGCAGCAGCCATCAGGTCCCTACTTGTCTATACCGTTAAATAGTTACACCCCGTTCTTCATTCCCCACATGAGACTTGGAAAGTGCCCAGATGCCTTCGGGTGCCTGTGCAGACACCACCTTGGCATGTGCCCCACACCTGCCCTCTAACTGTGGCCAGACCCGGATCAGGGCAATGATGCACCCACCGGACCCCTGCAGTCGGATCCAGCCTTAAGCCACCTCTGTTGGCTCTGGCCGTGGCTCAAAATGCTCACCCGGTGCCATTCCTGCTGAAAGCTGGGGCAGCAAGGTAGCAGCCACCATTGCTCCAGACTGGCTGGTGGGAGAGGTAATAAGCCCAGCTCTTTATGATTGAGTGGTTCGAGTTGGATGAGACCTTTAAGGTCGTCTGGTTCCAGTCTTCCCTCAGTGGGCAGGGACATCTCTCACTAGACCAGGTTGCTTAAAGCCCTATCCAAGCTTGGCTTAGACACTTCCAGCTATAGAGCAGCCACAGCTTTTCTGGGCGATATGTTTGAGGCTGTATTACATAACCGGCATTCAGGAGATCCACTTTCCCCTACTGCCCTCAGCTGGGGTTGGGGTGAAATGAGTTCATTCCCTGTTGTTGCTGTTACTGAAGGGGTGTAAAAAGGGGTGTAAAGGGGCAGTGTGCTTCCATTACTCCTGTTGAAGCCAGGCCAGGATGCCACATGGCAGGATTGAAGCTTCATGGCACTACAGGGAAGAGGAGCATATGCATCTGAGAGCTGGCAGAATCGAGCTCATGATTAATAAAGCACTCATGAGGATAAAGGTTTCCAGAGCTTGTGCCGAGTACTGATTCTCTATATTACTGGAGGCAGGATTTGAGGCTCCCTCTTCTTTCTGGTTTTGCCTGTTGAGAACAGGCAGCTTGTGCCTTGCTCTGACAAACTCTCATTGCTGTCCCAAAAGAGGTTGTACATGTAGTATGATACCTTGTAGCATAGAATTTGTCACATGATGCCTGTCAAGTTGTTCCTAGAACTGGGGTTCCAGGGAGGGCATCTCTAGCTGCTGCTGGCCCCTAGGGCCGTGGTGGCTGATGCAACTCCAGGCCAGACTGCAGGTATGTGGAGCCATTCACCGGGGTGGGAACGCCCTGTGGTAAACAAGGTAGGGCGTCTAGCTGAAAGGGGTGCTGGGAGGTATGACCTGAAAGGGAGGGAAATGAGAATGTTGTTCACCTTACCTGAAAGGTCAGGGTCCAATACCCTTCTGCAGCCCTCATCTCTGAAGCAAAGTCCTTAAAATAAAGTCTCTGATGGCTTGTTGCCTGAGATCGTAGAAGTTCATCTCTTCTGTGCTGGATGATGCAAGAAACCTTCCAAATTTACACCCTGTTCTTACATTTAATTCACAGTTTGAATTCTTCCCTGGCCCTTCCTATGCTGAGGTACCACCCTTGCTGAGAGGAAGGAACTTTTGGATTTTTAGCATCTTGAATGGTAATTGCTGAGTTGATCGTTCCCTGTAACATCACACCAAGAGAATCACTTTCATGTTCACTATCCACTGCTACAGTGCAAGCTCGGGAGTCTGCTTGTTCCTCTGCCTGCACCAGCACCACAGTGTCACAGCACTGGCAGCACACATGATCCCAGTAAGTTACAGGTCACTTAACTTGCACTGTAAGATTTTGAAGTGGTGACCTTGTATTGTACAGCTGAACTGCTGTGGACATGGTTCAGCACTGCAGAAATAACAAAATTAATTTTATGTTTGGAGTTTTCATATTCAGGTTGTTGGTCTGACCCCTGTTCTGCAGAACACCTCACTCTATGCTGTCATGATTTCACCACTTTGGGGACAAAGAACTTTTGCAGATCAGCAGTCATCTTAAGCTGGAATCTTCCCACAGAGCCCCCTCCTTCAGCCAAGAGCTTTCAAGCCACCTATACCAGGACTGAAAGTGCTTAATTTACAGTCCAGACCCTCTTTCACAAAATCTTCTCTGAGTCCTCAAAAGAAGAGTGAAGCTCTTTTTCCTTCCTGAGACATGACTGACTTTCAAATCTGTCAGATCAGTTCTGGGCCATAGCACAGGTTAGGCTGTGCTTTATGCCCCATAAAGAGCTGGATACCCCAGGATCCCAGGGATGATGAGATTTAGACAGTACTCTGGCTTTGTGTGCAGCTTGGCAGGTGGAGGCTGAACTTAACCTTGATTCTGCTGTAACAGCTGTAAGCTGCTCAGGGCTTTGCCGACAGACCTTTGATTCCAGCTGTGTTACACCTACCTTGTCTCTTTCAACATCATCCCTCTGATTCAGATCAAGCCACAAGCAGCCTAAAATCTTGCTAATGGCTTCTTGGAGGGTAGTTATTTCCCAGTATTCCTTTGGAGAGCATGGATGAGCTATGTTCATCCATGGCACAGCAGGGGCTGTACTCAGCTGCTGACAGCATGCCTGATACAGCAGAAAACACTGTGTGCTTATCTCCAGTTGCAGCATTTAGCTATGGGTTGTACCTACCCTAAAAATAGGTGAATGGCTCCCTGTGGCGCTTCTATTAAAAGCTCAATTGATTTCTTTTTGGTTTCTGCATGGCTGCCTGGCAGCCCTGGTTGTGTGTAAACTGCACCCTTCTGTATCCAGCACAGAATGTGCATTCATTCCTGCTCCCTATCCCCTCACAGCTGTGTCAGGGTCCGGCTTAGGGATTTTGTGTTTTCCCTCACTATTAAATGCCATTTCTTCTACTTCAGCAGTACTTGGCTTCTTGAGAAGAATTGAAAACTGAGAAAGACTGCAGAAAGTGAAACACTGCACATGTCTTTCCTAGAAAGACATTCGTGTGTGTGAGCTCAAGACTACATCTCAGTTTGAGGAACTCCTAGTACTTTAACTAAAAGGATGGAGATAAGGAGAAACGTCCTATATCTAATCTAAATTCCCTCTTCACTACTGTCTTAGAGCTGTTCCATGGGCTTACATACACAAAACACACATTAAAGCAAGTAGTTTTTAGTGTCTTTTAAAAATATCTATTTTCCTAAATACAAGCACGTGAGGCATATACTGCAGTCTTTCTTTTCCTCCTGAGTATGTTTATTGAACTGTTAGGGTATCCATCTTCCTTCCTGCCTCTCTAGCCTGTCATTATTGTACATCTGTCACCAGCTCTTACAATTGGTAGTGCTGTAGTTCAATCTTAACATGCAGGTGTGTTGGGTAGCACCCCAAATCTGCCGCAAGATGTGAGCACAAGATGACAATTTCATCCTCTTCCTTTTTTAAGTAACTCAAATGTACTAATAAACTTATGTAAAAACCACTGTGGGCCAACAGCAGTGCAACACTGAAGTTCTTTTGCGTAAGATTCCCTTTGCAAAAGGCATTCAGAGTAAGTAAGTTGAGACAGGAACAAAACTCAGTCAGTGTTGCCTCTTATGCATGTTGCTGTGGTGCAAGCAGTGTCCTTCCTGCCTGTGTTTGAAGGAGCAAAGCCCTCTCCCTGAGAAAGGGTTGGAGAGCTCTTGGGGCACACAGAGTGCAGAAATACCACAAACTGTGCATAAGCCAAAGGGCAAAACAGAGCAGGGATACACATGCATCCCTGTTCCATGGCAGCTGTGACCCCATGTAGGATGGGAGAACCTCCTTGTAGGAGACACAGGGCTGGGTGAGGGCCAGCTGCATTAGCAGGGAGAGCTGGGGACAGCAGCTTGTGTGCAGGTCACGTAGGTAAGATGGCCAAAGGAACAGGAGGCAGCTTGGGGCCCAGGGAGGACTGCTGGGAACTGCTGAGCTGGGGCACAGCACAGAGGAATGAGGAGATAAAGGGAGAAGGGAAGGTGAGGGGAATGAACATATGAAGGGGAGCTAGAGACACCTACCTTCTCCACTCCACATCCTGAGGTCTAAGCCAGCAGAAGCACCTGGCTGCCTCATGCTCATGACAGCATTACTGCTTTGGGGATAAATGAAACGGTGATCAGAGATTCCTACTAAATACTGACCTAAGGGAATGAGTCACCCTGCTGGCTGTCCTGCAGGCCATAGTCTGCAGCCTGGAGGCATCCTAGATAGGCACAGGGTACCAGGCCATACAGAGTGCCATCTCCATCAGAAGCAAATGCTGCACGTGAAATAAGGAGCAGGCAGCATTTGTCCACTGCTGGCCTCTCTCCTCTGTGAACAGGGAAAAAGTATGCTCTATTGTGTTTTCTACAACATGTGCAGAGTTAATCCTAGCCCTGCTATTCTGGTTGAAAGACTTCTTTATTGCCTTAGAAGACAGCAGCATGGTGTCTTAAACCAGGCTGTTTGCAGGCTGCAGCCCCTGATGACAGGCAGAACATGAGACTGAACAGAACTAACCCTGTCTTTGCATCCTTCTTATTTTGTCTCAGACTCAGGAGCAGAAAACCAAACCATCAATGGCTGGCACTGCAACAAGGCACCCAAGTGATGAGCAGAGTTGTGGTGGACCAGCTCTAACACCAGTTTTTCCCTTGCAGTGTGTTCCATGGGAAACAGCACCAGCCGGCTCTACAGTGTGCTCGCCAAGACGCTGAGCAGTGGTGCTGTGTCCCAGCACCAGGACTGCCTGGAGCAGCTGGACTCAGCACGGCTGGATCCTTTAGACCCCAAGGATTTGCTGGAGGAATGTCAGATTGTTCTGCAGAAGCGGCCGCCCCGGTTTCAGAGGAACTTCGTGAACCTGAAGAAAAACACTGCCAGTAACCACCGCCCCATCCGGGTCATGCAGTGGAACATCCTCGCCCAAGGTAGGAGATGCTTGTGAGCTCAAGGTATGACCTTGAGACCAAATACAGCAATGAAAACCCTGGCAGAGCAAAGGGAGAGGAGTGAACCACGAGATACATGAGACTGAGGGCCAGGGGGAATATTTTGAGCACTTGAAATAGTGGCTTTCCTTCTGTCCCATAGGAAAGGAAAAAAAAGGTCTCTCCTTGCAACTCTGATGCCAAAGGTAGCCCTGAATACCTGTCCTAACTGAACACAGTGTATTCTAAAAGCTGTGACCCATCAGTTTTAGATGGTTGTTAACCCCAGAGAAGACTCATCCTTTTGCTAAGTTTTATTTGTAAAGTTTCTTTTCAGTTTCTGATTACCTTATTGGTGAACTATCTGGAAATTCAGATCTGCTATGGGAATTCTTAATGCTTAAAAATAATTTTAACTGGTAGTTTTGAATCAAGGCTGTAAATTGATTTGTGCAACAGCCTCATCTTAAAATCTTTTGGGGTGGGAAATTCCCCTCATAGGGACTGCCTTACCTTTTGCAGTTAAGTGACTTTTAACCCACTTCCTTTTATTTTGGCTTAAGCTGCAGCAGCTGCATGTGGAAGTACTTGCCCTTGTGTAGTGGGCAGAGGGGGAGAAAATTTTTACTTGTATCTGTAAAAGGAGCTTTATTTTTTTGGAGTGACTCCAGTGACTTGAGAAGGGATTCTCACACCCATTGGTAAATCTGGTACCCCTTAAAGTCACCAGCTACTCCTGAAAAACCCATGACCTGTATGTAAACTGATAAAACCTGGAGGATGACAGGCTGTTTCAGCTATCAGTAACTTTTGGGGTTTTTGTCCCCCCTCCCTGCTAATTCCAGCTCTTGGGGAAGGCAAAGACAACTTTGTTCAGTGCCCCATGGAAGCTCTGAAATGGGAGGAGAGGAAATGCCTCATCCTGGAGGAAATCCTTGCGTACAAGCCTGACATCTTGTGCCTTCAGGAGGTTGACCACTACTTTGACACCTTTGAGCCACTCCTCAGCCGCCTGGGCTACCAGTGCACTTTCTTCCCAAAGCCGTGGTCACCGTGCCTGGATGTGGAGCATAACAACGGGCCAGATGGCTGTGCCATGTTCTTCCTCAAGGAGCGCTTTGAGCTCATCAACAGTGCTAACATCCGGCTGACGGCCATGAAGCTGAAGACCAACCAGGTGGCCATCGCTCAGACGCTGAAGTGCCACGAAACTGGGAGACTCTTCTGCATCGCTGTCACCCACCTGAAAGCCCGCACGGGCTGGGAGAGGTTCCGCTCCGCTCAGGGCTGCGACCTCCTCCAGAACCTGAAGAACATCACCCAAGGAGCAAAGATCCCCCTGATTGTCTGTGGAGACTTCAATGCAGAGCCAACCGAGGAGGTCTACAGGGAGTTTTCCAACTCCAGCCTCAATTTAAACAGTGCATACAAGCTGCTGAGCCCTGATGGACAGTCGGAGCCCCCCTACACCACCTGGAAAATCCGGCCCTCTGGAGAGTGCCGGCACACACTGGATTATATCTGGTATTCCCAGCATGCCTTGAATGTGAACTCAGCCCTGGGCTTGCTGACTGAAGAGCAAATTGGGCCAAACAGGCTGCCCTCATTCAATTACCCTTCCGATCACCTGTCCCTCGTGTGTGACTTTAGTTTTAATCAAGACCCTGACAGACTGCTGTAATGTCTTGGAATGCCACCTGGTATTGCAGTGTCTGAACTCACCAGTCTTTTATTTTAGAGAAAGCCTTTGAATCTGGATGCTATTGAAAGATGAGGAAATACTGTTGACTAACCATTATTTAAGGCACTTGTTTGGAGTTACACTTGCTGTTCAGCCTTCATTAATGTGCAGCCTTCGAGGAAGGAAGAAAGAAGCCAGTGTTCTCGTCATGGTCTTCTTGCCGTGTCCGGATTTGAAAACCAGAAGGCAAATGAGCTCTGTCCTTTCACTAAGCCCCCTGTTTAAGGATTTAATCCTCCAATGAATGTGGAGGCCTTAGTATTTAAATCAAAACACATGTGTTTGTAAAACAACTTGCCCTGACAGCATGCTAATTTTATTTATTTCATGTTAAGCTTCTGCAAGTACCAAAGGGAGTGAGGTTTGGAATCTACCCAGTGAGATTCTCTTAAATCTTTTTCTGTTGCAATATGAAGGAAGTTTAATACAGTTTAGACAAAAAGCTAAGCTCATAATAGTGTGGTCTTGTCATTTTTCCATGACCTGAGATGACAAATTCATTACAAGTGTGAGGAAGGCCCCCTCCAGTAAGAGGAGGTGAGGAAACAGAGACTGACTATGACCTAGAGTAATACCCTCACTTTTCCAGAACAATGTGCATGTGTCTGTCACATGGATACAGCCTGTAGGCGTGTACACAGTGACTGTACCTTCATCTTTTCTGTGCTTCGCTCTGGAGGACACAGCTAACCAGGGACGACTACTTCTTCTGCCTTGCGTATTACTTTTGTAAATGATTTAAATTTGTAGTCTTGTCAATCTTGTTGTTTCCATAAAGGCCCAATCTTAATGTTGAAAGATTTATTTATCTTCAGAATCTAAAGCTACACTGGAACGTGTTGTAAGATAAAATTTATTTATTGAGAGAAGTTGGTGATCCTGCATCTGATTGGAAATCGTACAGTGATAGTGTTCAGGAGCCTCTTCCTATGACCCAGGGAAACTCTGGCCAAGCATCTGGGTTACAGCAGAGGTATGTTAGTATAGTAACTCCTGTGATGCTCACTGGTGACATAGGAATTGCATGTATTGTAAACATGCCATTATGCTGGAAAATTATGTAGGAACAGAGGAGGGAAGAGAGACAACAGTTGGAGTTGTGCTGACATTTAGATAGTTGAGGAAGATACGGCAGGGCAATTAAAGCAGTATTTCCGTGTGAAGTAGGGTGCATAGTAACTCTTAAATGTTCCAGGTGTTTATTAATAAAACTCTTTGGAAAAAACTATATCTCTGCTGCTGTCTTTCTCACTTCCCTGTTCCAAGTTCCTGTTGCCAAGGAGGTGACCTGTCTCAATTAGTTTGAGCTTCAAGTTGGTGCTGATGCTTCCCCTTCCAGACCTCTTTTTCCCCACCCCTAACCCTAATCTCAGGGTGCCATGGCTGCTTTGCCTTCACAGCACACATTCTTTCTCCAGCTTGGAATGTCCAAATTTCGCAAGTCTGTAGGGAAGGGCATTACCCTTAGCTGTTAAGCTGCTCACTCTTCTAGTTAGAGAGGAAACCTGCACTGTATTACTGTAAATATTCCCCTTTGCAACAGTTGTGTGGAGCTACAAACCTAGCTAGTCCTGCAAAGCAAGGTGCAAGAATTCCTCCCTGAGGACTGCTAAGTGTGCCTGGGAAGGCTGGCCCCTCAAAAGATGCAGTTGTATCTGCCACTTTCTTTTAAAACCTCATTTGAAGAGAAGAAATGCCACAGGTATGAGATTTACACAGCCCATAAATTATTGTACTTGCATTGCTGAGAAGGGAAATACAGAATCTGGTGACTGGAAGTCCCAAATTCCCACACAAACACTCCTCATCAGGCAAACAAATGAAGTGCTGTTGCACAGCTGTAACACGTTCTGCAGATGTTCCTGACCCTTGCAGGATGAGGGCAATGGTCTGCTTCCAAGCAGACGCCCCTTTAACCAGCCTAGGATTTATGTGGATTTGACTTTCCCCAGACGGAAAGGATTTTACAACCAAGGAGAAAATAGCCTCGATGAATACTCCTACCAGGCACATGCAACATGCCAGCACCTCCTTTGGCTGGAATTTCAGAAAGAGCAAACTGTGTCCCTGGAAGCCTAAGGATGACACTTTTGGGGGAGATTTTGGGCCAGAGATGCAACACTCCCAATGCCCCACAAAAAGATCTCTGAGCATTGCTGCCATGTTTCATACCAACTAGACACTGACAGCTTCCTTTTCACAGTGTTGGCTGACCTTAGTTGCGCAGAGGGGGTGAGATGCAGTGCTTCTCCTTTAGTATTATTTTGTCTTAGGACCTTCCCTCAAGTGGTCTTGCAAGGAGGAAAAATAATGCAGGTGCCCATTAATTGACGTCTGTAGTCATCTGCAGCTAAACACTTCTAAAATCAACACCACAATGTAGACCTATAAGACGGTATCTTTATTAAGTCAAATCCTTGCTCATCTACCACAAAAAGTCACACCAGAATCTGGAGTTTCCATCCAGACTCCTTTTGGCAGTTTCTGGAAGAAACTATGCTTGCGGTAGAAAGCCCTAAATTGAGAGCAAAGATCACATCTGTATTTAAAAACAAACCAAACCATAACCAGAAACCCCACCACTCCCACCAAAAAGCCCATGATTTCATTCCACGTTTGTATAAGCAGCTGCTTTTTCCTCACGCCAGTCAAGGTGTCCATCAGTGCGGCACCTTTCCTGCTGCCAGAGTGTAGAGCCACAGGCCCAATTATGGAAGGCTCTTTACCAGCAGGAACTGAACTATCACAGCTGCAGAATTCCCACTGTCACTCTCACAGTGGAGTATTTGGTATCTGTATGATTCTGAAGACATTTTAATTCATACCCTTGCCTGCAACACTATCCTACAAAAGAAACCAAACTGTTGAGAAAGAGCATGATTTGTATGATACTGCCATCACTGCAGAACCTCTTCTGAAGTGGAAAGGGCTGGGATTTTTCTTTCATCCTGGACATGTTACAGTAGATGTTCACTGCTTCATCTCCTTAAAGGGTAATTTTGAAGGCAAGGGGGGTTGGAATAACTGAAAAGGCTGGGGACTCTTCCCATCTCAAGGCAATTCTTAATACTGTTGTACTCAGAAAATCCCTGCCACAGCCCAGTGATGAACCCTTTCTGCTGTATTTTAATAAAAGGTAGACAGCCCGCAGAAATTAACTGGTAAGTTCTCAGGCAGCTTCACCCTTTTATTCCAGTACATGCCATAATTTATTTTGCAGACAGACTCTTTTGGAAAACTTAAATAGATTATTGCTCTTACTTTGTTTTATGCAGCAAGAGGCAAGCCTGCAGCACTGAAATACTTTTGCCAGCTATAAATATCAGTACACTAAATATTTTTCAGAAGCAGCAGAAAGGATTTTTTTTCCTATGTAGCAGTATGACTCTTATAGTAAAAATGTCTTCCAAGCTCTTCTTATGGCTGTATGCTTTATAAGCACATTAAGGCTAAAAAAAGTCTCCACAGATCCCTTGCTTTCATCTTGAATACAGGCTGTCTCAGCTTTTAGCAGTGACACTTTTCCCTCATTCTCAAGCAAGCTCTGCAGGAAGAACTGACCCACTTGTTTAATTTGCTGAAAAGCAAAAGCTGTTGCAAGCTTATTAAAACACTATCTCTTCTGGAGAACAATTAAATTCCAAGTACATAGTGCCACTTGGATCTTCTTAATAAGCTTAACACCTGCTATTTGAACTGTCTCTACAAGGCAGAGTTGCACTTAGCTTGTTCTGGCAGTAACAGTCTTCACATGCAGCTGAGATCCCTGCTGCACACGTGCTGAATATGAACCGAGGCTTCAGGCATCTCTCCATTTTCTCCTCAACTCCTGACTGCCCCTGGCTCACTCATCCCTGATCACCTCAGGTGTAATTCTCCAAAGCCCTAACGTTGATGAAATCAATTAGCAGAGGATCCCAAGAGCTCAGCCTTCCTTTCAGCATGATTACACAGCATCACCCTTTTCATTCTGTAACTTAGAACAGTGGATTTGAAAAGTAAAAACATCTGTATTTATCTGCAAAGTTAGTGATACCATGACTGTATGTATCTCAATCCCTTCTGTATAAAGCATGCTCACTTCACACAAGTTTCATTCCACCCACACATCTAAGAGTTACTGCTTGCCAAGGATGAGTTAAGCCTGGACTCTTCTACATTAGCCACCAGCTTCAGATGTAAAAGGGGTCCTGCTTTCACACATATACAAAACAGGTTCTTCAGTGGGATTGCAAAAGCCTGGGAGTATAGCTAGATACTAACTGTTGAAATATTCCAGTGTTCCTTTCATCTGTTTCAGATGTTACAAACCTGACCAAAGCCCCCTCATCTCTAGGTCACATCCTTCAATACCACCAGTAAAAACATACTAATTTACAGAATCAAGTTAAGTCCCCTTTCCATTTCAGTTACAGCATATCCTCACACAGATTGAGATTCTCACAGCACTTCATGAACTCCTGGTAAATATCCTCTGGCAGCCAGTATCATGTGCCACTCACTGGTGGCCAGGGGAGAGAGCCAAAGGACCATCACCAGTTCTGTGGCAAGATGCAGCACTGGCAGTGTCTCAGAGCTGGCTACAAGCTGACTACCCCACTAGTAGTGGAGATGTGTGCACCTTCATTCTTCCAGTTTTTGCCATTACGTAATGAAGTCTTGGCATTAAGAGAAGGTTATCAGGTGGAGATCCTTAGCTAATTCCAGGAAGATAGTTTGTCCCCATTTGACTTCCAGTGTATCTAAATCAGGTGTTGGAAAGGTCTTAATTACAAATACTCAACATAGATATTTCACACTCTGAGATATAGCATCTCTTTCAAATACAATCAAGTAACAGCCATTTAGAAAAGGATTTCTTACAGACTGGATTTACAAATGTTTAAAACCACTTGTTTCTCTCTTCTTGTCTTCTGACTCAGATTTGTTTTGCCTGCCTCTCCTTACACTGCTCTATCTCCCTTTACCCAGAACATTAGTGCCACTTAGACTGCCGAATTAATCGAGTGATTGCCCAGCTTCCCCTACTTCCCTTTCCTACTTCTTTCTTAGGAAAAAAAAGTCCTCTTCTTTCTCCATTTCATCACATGAAGTGGCCTTTGTCCTCTACCCCATGCCAGAAACACAGTTCATGCGTAGGAACCTTTGATTCTTTGGGCTGCTGCAAGTGGAAGGGATTGCTGCCTTATGCACAATTTTTTATCTGCTTCAGCTTTATTTTGCTCTTAAACTCCAGTTCCCTGCTTAAGAGTATGAAAAAGATTACTTTTTCCAGAAGCCTTTCATAGTCCCCCACATGCCGGCCTGGCTGTATGGAGCTATTTCCACGTTTCTTACCAGCTGAAGGGAAGAATGGGCCTTGCTCCTAGGACTCCTAGAAGTAACTTGATTCTCAGCACATAAGTATTTAATTCTGGTGTCTTTTAGCATTACAGAAGACCTCAGTTCCAGACATCTGTTAAAATTGCTCCTCCAGGCATGAAGTACTTAGATGATCATTTAGACTTCAATAATTTCAAGATTACCCAAGTTCCTGCCCTGAACACTTTCCAGGGCATATCACTAGGAACTGGGGGTCCACTGGGCACCTGACTACCCACAGCCTAATGTGCCAGTGTGGTCCCCGTGAAAACAGGGTAAGCTACATTTCAAGCCATGCACATGGACTGGAAATATGGAGCTAATATCTGGTGTTGCTGGAGGAGCAGTGTGGTAGTTCAGAGCTCATATGTATGTTCACCATGCTGAAAAAGTGTAAGAACTAGACCCCTGTCAGAAGCTACCTCACCAGCTACAGCAAGCTTCACAGGTATTTAAACAACTGAGTGAGAGAGCTGGTCAGCCCTTTGAAGCAGTGAGGAGTTCCAAAATTTCACACTGTATCATCTGTATTAGAATGAATGCCTGGAAGATTTCAAATTAAAAAAGGTTAACAGGTTAGCAGAAAGAAAGAAGGAAAAAATAAAAAAGCAGACCAAACACCATTAAATTTTCTTTCTGTATTTCAGTAAAACCTACTTGAATACACTTTTGAAACAAGAGTACAACAAAATAGAATATACTTCAAATGTTGAATATACAAACTATTATAGTTCATTCTGAACACTGGTACTTCCCTCTTAACTTCAACTAAAAAAAATGTACAGGTTTAGAACTACCTGACAGAAGCTCATGCTGGGTGTTACCTTTGAAGTGAGAGTAGAGCTGAAACTGAAATGTATGCACAGATGTCAAGGCTAAGTGAGAGACACAGGCATGGTACAGCAGAAGGCAGAAAACCTGCTGCTACTTTGTCCACGATTAAGAAATTTAGACAGACTTTTAACTACCATACAAAATATGTTACATGTCATTCTATAACAATACTGTGCTAGGTACAAGGTTTTTAAAAATTTGTTTTAATAAAAAAGCTTTACACAAACAAGCCATTAGCTTATTTCAAGAAAGATAACTGAAAATCAGTCTAAGGCTTTCAATTTGAATCTGCTTAAGCTGTATGATACAAAAATCCCTCTAGGCCTCTGTCTTCTTTTAGAAGTTCTTTAATCTCCTTTATTTCGCTTCCTGCAATACCTAGTAGCATAGTTTTTCGCATAGCACCAGTTGAGTACTGTGGGCACATAGTAGTAATCGCTGGTATGCACATAAAATACATCAAATTTGCCATTTGTATAACAACAAGACTTTCCTCTCCCCCTGGAAACTAAAATCCAAGGCAAACCTCTCACACAGCTCTCTCTTAGTGTTTCAGGTCTTAGTGTAACTTGGTAACCAGTAGCGTAGTGAAATTGTTTGGTCCCATTTCAGTCCTTCTCTCTTTCCTTCTCCATAGGTTCATCTGTTTCCCAACTGGAAGAGGCAGTTTTTAACAGCATATCAGTGTGGTTTAATTCCCACTGAAACACAGGAAAATTACTTTTTTTCCAGTAAGTCTTCAACATATGCATGTTTATTAATATTCCAAAACTCTCCTTTATGACTTGGTGATGGCATCTACATCCCTCCCCCAATTATGTCAGTATATTCAAAACCGTAACAGTCAGAAGTCCATGCTGGAAAAAACCTATTCTTCATTTCTCGCATGTGATGATTCCTTCTGTTTTCATTGTTACAGGAAGGGCAATAGCTGAGGGTGTGCTAACTACTACTACGTGGGTCACAGTCTTGCTTCCATCTGCTGGCTTCTCTTCTTTTACCAGCTGCAGTGTTTTCACTTCACATTCCTGTTTCGAAGCTGCTGTGTCTGATTTAACTTCTGGACCTTTGAGAACTGCACTAATCACCCTGGGAGGAGTCTGGCCAGAGGCCTGCTGAGCAGGCACTGATAGTCTCATTACTGGTGTCCCATGAGCTATGGACACTGGGGTTAGTGCTCTAACAGCCAATGGGGCTCCCACAATGTTGATACTTCCTGACCCAGACAGGCCCGTTTTTGTTTGCAACTGACACTGTGTGAGTTGTGTGGCAGGGATTGTGATGATTTTGGCGGGCTGCATTGTGATTTTGTCTCCATTTTCAGCAGAGGCTGGCATCACAGTAGGGATTGTCTGGATTACTACCTTTGGAGTTGTTGCTGTGGTTGGACTTGTGTTGGTTATTAACGGTGACCCTGCATTTACTGACTGCACTGCCACCGTTGAGATTTTCTGTCCCAGAGAGGTCATGACAACGGGCACTTGCATTGCCACACGAACAGTCCTACAAAATAAACATGTGTGTTTAGGCCAAAACACAGGGCATCCTTACAGATGACAAGGACAGACAGTTCTAAGAGAAACAGATTTTTAGTTGGTTCTGAAAAAAAACTAAACCAAACCTTACCACACCAAAAAAATGAGAAAGCCAAACCAGCAAGCAAAGAACCCAATCCCAAACCTTTTGCACATCTAGCAATAGGACTTTGGAAATTTTAAGAGCCCCATTAACACAAACCTGGGAGCTGTTGTTGCTGGGACAGTAGCAGTGGTAGTAGAAGGACGAGATGAGGATGTGTCATGAGCTGGTGAGGCAATATTCACAACTCTGGTGACTGCTTTTTCTGTTCTGGTACAGCTTAACTGAGAGGAATTTTTTCCTCCACGTGCAGAGGTTGCTGCTTTTAAAAGGTTTTCTGCAGATAAAGACACTCTTTCCAGGGACTTTTCATCTGTAGGCATTGACAAATCTTCATTGCAGGACTCACTTTTGTCATCATCTATGACAACTATATTTTTTGGCATCTCCTTAAACTGATATACAAGCCTCTGTCCCTCAACTTTTGCCAGGATTCCTCTTTGATAGTAGTATCTGCAAGGAAAGTACAATTAAGTAGTAAGCAACATAGTGACAGATTTTAAAGAAAGTCTCAATCTGTGCTAACAAGAAAATCTCAAGTAATCACAGTAAAATCTATGATGTAAGGAGGTACGGAAACAAGCAGTGAGAACACACTGGCAAAGGATCTGAAGGATCTACCTGAAAAAAATCTGACCTTTCAAATACATACTTCAGGAATTAAAATTGCAGATTTACTGGTAACATAAAAAGTTACAGGGACTGCAAGACTGAAGGCTAAATCTGCAAGAGGGTAAAGTTTTTAAAATTTCAAAACGGTTATATTTCTATGGGAAAAATTAAGAATCAGATTTTAAATTGTAGTAGATAACTTCAGGATCTAAGAATTTTTACCTCAGAGCTCTTCCCATAGTCTCATAGTTCATGTCAGGTTTGTTTTTGTGTTTTCCCCAGAGTTTGGAGACAGCTTTTGAATCCACAAGTTTAAAGATTCCCTTCTCTCTCTGAGTCCATTTAATATATCGAGGACATGTATTTTTGTCCTGAAGAAGGTCCAAAAGGAACTCCCATAAGTATGTTGTATTTCCTATAATCAGAAAGCATTTATGTGTTAGAAAACCACTTTTAAAGATAACAGAAAGTTCTCCATATTTAGGTGACTCTGCATGACCTGCGTTACAAGCAATGTTACACAGAGGATGTAACCAGCATATATTCATTCATTCTGTTAAGTTTATTGACATTTCCATAAATATTTACATTCTGTAAGGAGTTAATCCAAGTGATCTGCTGCTATACAGCACAGGAGCCTGTTCAATCCAACACTCATTCTTCAGCTCTTGAAAAGAAGTATGGGAGGGTGTTCCAAGTCAGTACCTATCTATTCAGCAAGACGAGTGCTCAGAATTTTCTTCTCATATTTGATTAAACAGGGCATGAAAATGCCAGTATATTTTATGACAGTGAAGGACTGGAGGATATAAATAAGTAATTTTTAAAAGCCATACAACCTGCAGCAACAAACCATCTCAACTGTGGTTAAGTTTGTCCAGCATCTGGGGCTCTCACACTAGTGACAGTCCCATGTTCTGACCCTTCCCAAATATATGTTGTGGAGTGACCAACATCCTTCTAGGTGCAAAGCCAGTCCAACTTCTTGAACAGGGCAGAAATCCCATGTACCCTTCTGTAATTAGGGGGATATAAAATGAAGTCAGGCTAAAGAATTTAATGCACTTGTCAGGTATTCAAGAGGTGTACCGTCTTCACTGGAGAAGCCCCAAGAATTGGTTTGTGACAGTGACTATCAGGATGCCATAGAATGTAACACAGGGTCTGTCTGCACCAGATCATGTGCATCTAGGAAAAGAGGAAGAGACGCCAAAGAAAAAAAGCAGATCACATTCTAATTTGTACAGCTGGAGAAGACTCCTCAAGTTTCTGAGAAGGGAGAACTTCCCACGAGGAAGATCCATGAGGACAATAACCTCAGAACGTTAATAACAATTATTTACCTCCAAGGACATAGACCAAATTGTATTTTTGTGTGTGGGTGAAAAAAGGTCATTAATTCCTGAGATTTAATGCCCTAGCACAGCACTTGTTAGGCCATGCAAAGATAATTAAAATAAATTAAGGCAGATTAAAGACCACTGTTGCAGATTTTGAGAAGGCAGCTATCTTTGAAAACCTCAAAGGGTAGAAAAGATCACAGCTTCCATCTTCTGGAAAAGCACCTCATCGATAAAAACTGTACTTTACAATGTGCTCCTAACAACAGTAAGTACTGACTCAAGAGCTACCAAAATCCAACTAGATTTCAGAGATATTCAAATAAGACCTATATGAGGAAACAGTCAACAAGACAACTCAAGAATCTTTAAATCATCCTAGATTTTAGAGAATTAATCTCTGGAGTTTTATTTCCTTAGCTCCTTAGCAGGAGAATTTCTGGGTCGACCACAAAATGCTGTAGGTCTGCAACAGATTTTTTGCAACAATATAAGTGGGCTTCAGGATTAGAAAGCAAACAGGAACTTCAAGAGAAGAAATAAACTGTAGGACATAATTAAATCAGATTTATAGCTGCCTCACTTTGCATCAGAAAGTACCCAGAATGCACAAAGGAAGGAATGCCAACAAGGGATCCCCTTTCCAAGTGTGCACAATCATCTCTCCTCGTCCATGACTTAATTCTGATAGTACTGAACTGCAGAATAATTCCTGGTTTTCCAAACACATGCTGCATATGAAATAGCCTACCTTTGCAAGTGATATTTTAAAATAAGTAACAAAAATTAAATCCAGTTAACAAAATATTTTGCAGGACATCAAGAACAAAAATTAATTTATTCCAGTTGTACTATAAAATATGGAATGAGATACTTCATGAGAACAAGAGACATATGTAGGTCATTATGAAGGGCCATAGAAATAAAATAAATGTAAAAGAAAGCTAAAAAATCCCCCCAAAACCACAAAGCAGTACCATCTCCCACTTCATAAAACAAGAAGCTATAGAGTTGAAATCACCATCACAAAAATGAGAACAGAGAGAAATACAGGCCTCCTTTTTCAAATTACTTAAACAGGAAACCAGGATCTGGGACAACTGGAAAGTACTATTCAGGTAACGGAAAGCTGTAAAGCTGTAATACAAAAATCTGAAATAGAATGAAAGGTAAGGATTCAAGAAGGCTAAAAAAAGAGAGAAAGAATTAAACAAGATGTATTTTTAAATACAGGAGATACAAAATCTGTCATCTCCACTGAAGTCCACTGCTATACCAAATCTAAAGCAACTGTGGGCACTGCAGGGAAGTTTAATTAGAGTTTGCACTGGTTTCCATGAGCAAACATCTCCATGAAGTCAGTCCCATTCTTCCTTGCCCTACCGACACAATGATTCAGGAACTCTAGCCAGATAAGTAATTATGTGAACAGCAGAGACCTTGCTTTCAAACAAATCTTAAAATAATAGAGGAGCTGACCACTGCACGCTCTTTCAGCTAGCATGTTGCCACTCCAAGTTACTAAACTGTTACTCCCAGCTACAGCAACATCTCCAAACAACGTTCAGTGCGCTAAGTGGAGAAGAGATCCAGAATTTTCACCTGTAGCCAGAGGAAGAGCTGATACACTGCACGCCACCTCAAAGGTAACCTGTGAGCAAATGTCCCAATCTGTCTTCTTGCTGAATGAATAGCAGGGGCTTCGAGTCCAAAAAGGGAACCTCTATTTATCAGGAGAAACATTAGGAAAGTAGTACTCTCCTGCACATAATCCTCCACTCAATCAATACAGAAACACATCATCATTTGTTTTTCTTCTTAAACTAAACGGAACCTATTAGTCAAGGAATATATTCCCATTGAAGTTTGTGAATCAACTAAGAAATCATATTTCCAATAATCACCTCTGAATGCTCATGTGCTGCCTTTACTTGAGAGCAAGTCTTACAGCAGTAGCCTAAAGAATTATGTGTGTAGCACTAAGCTGATACACAACACAAAAGACATCACAAGTCAATAACCACAAAGCAAAGCAAATAAAAAATGAGAAAGCCTATTAACTCTGGAGGGTTCTAGAGAAGACTCCTACAGCATACATCCTTGGGCTAGATCTTGTACAAACATTTGAAGACATCGAATAAAACTCTAATGAAGTCAGTACAATCTCATCCATACCATTTTTTAAGATCCATAAATTTCCTGTGATAAATACCAGGCACATACCCTGCTTATTTTTAAAGAGTCAATAAATGGAAAAATATACCTTTGCCTTCTCTAGGTTTCTTCTTTATACCTAGATCTGGAGACCCATCAGATAAAGCTGATTGCTGGGTCTTGGGTTTACGGCCAGCTGCACATAAAACATGGGGAAAAAGAAGTATTAACCATATGCAGAGTAAAGTTTTATAGTTTGCCTTTGCTGAAAAAAGCAGTTTGTGTATTTTTCCCCTGCTGTTTCCTTGCTACAGGTATGGATAAACTTAGATTCTTATATTACTACTGCACATCCAGTTTAATTACCCTTTGGTTGCTTACTTCATAGGCAGATTTAACTCAATTGCAGACAAGTTAATGTGCATTTTTATTAAATCTAAGATTCACTGATCTTGGATTTGTATCACTTTATCACTACATTGCATTTGTTTCCCTCTAAATTACAAGTAAATGTTCCATCTCAGCATGTCTGGAAACTCTATTAAATCAATATTCCTAAAGCTATATGAACTGTATTGATGCCTTTAACAAAACTGCTAGACTAGAATAACCTTACCAGGTGCCAACCTCTCATCTGATAGCAATATGCTTAGAAACCAAACACTGTTCTGAATTGTTTCTCCTCCAAGACATGCCAATTAAACAGGAAAGATAAAAATTTCACAAAGATCTTATAATGATTTTGTAAACTGATTTATGTTTTTTTTAAGTTAGTATTTACTCTGTTGCCTCACTGCATGAACCCCAAGTCTTCTGTCTCTCCAAGGATATCCGTATTTCAGACATCAGTGGTTACCCACCACAAAAGTCCTCTCTGAATCCTCTATCCATCCTCCACTTTGTGTTAAAATACACAACACAGAAACCATCTTCCTTTATGGCTTGTGAAAGCTCATTCTCCTGCTCCCTCTTTTTTCTTGTTGCAGACCCATTTTCTAAGAGCTCACATTTCAGACTCCCATCAATCTGTTTGTATGAGCAAAGAGATCAGACCATCCAATCCATCCTCCCCTGTATTAACTGCACCATCCAAGGCAGTGAACAACAGAAGTAAATAAATTTTGAGATTGCTCCTATGAAAAGCTGTATGTACCCTTTTTCTTTTTCATTGGTTCATGGATATCAGGGGAAGTTGGAACAGAAGATATATCCATTTGTTCAGATTCCTCTGTCGATACTTCCACCACAGTTTCTGTGATCACATCAGGTCTCATGGCTGCGTGGATAAATTCTGGGGTGGACACACAAGGAGGGACAAAAACTTCCACTATAAGAGGAGAAAAAAAGAGTATCGGATGAAGTTTCTACCTGATTATTTTAATGTATCTTACATAAAATTATTTTAAACAAAGCATATGCAGTGGTGTAGCAAGTTTCTGCTCCAAAATCCTGTCACCTTGAAAATCAATCCAACTCCCCAAAATATACACATTTGTCAGTAGTTTCAGGCAAAAACAAGTATCACACCAACATATTTCAGAACTAAACTCAACTTTAATTTAAACAAATTAGAGCTTCATCTTTGATCATTACTCTGATCTCCATTTCCTATTTTGTAGCTTTTGCATTTCAGTTTGACCACTATTTCATCCAACATATATTAAGTAACTTCAGAAGGGACATCAGTTAAAGTAATCATCAACATTACAGTTTGGTTTTTTAGACTGTTAACACTTTGCAACACAATGTTTTCAGGTATTCTTTCAAAAATAGAAAGATGAATAGAAATACTTTTCCCTTCAAGTAACTATTTTAGCAATTTAAAATGTCAGATTCACAGAACCCAGAATGACTGGGGTTAGAAGGGGATCTGGTCCAACTCCTTGCTCAAGCTGGGCCGCCTAGAACTGGTTGCCCAGAATCCCGTACTTTTTAGTATCTCCAAGGATGGAGTCTCCATGGCCTCTCTGGTCAATCTGTGCCAGAGCTCTGTCACCTGCACAGTGAAAAAGTATGTCGTGATGTTTAGGGGGAAAAATTAATTTTAAATATGTAGTTACTCAGCTATGTCTCCCCAACAACCCCTCTCAGATAAATGATTTCATCTGTAAGTATACTTGTTGCAGGGTGGAGAAATCATGGAAAACTCAAACAAATCAGTAGTTTTTAAATATGCAGGCAAATGGTTTAAACAGCACACAGCTCTCCACAGAAATAGGTTTCCCACTTTGCTTGTTTTACTCATTAGTAGGAGGAGAAATGGCTTCCAGAGCAGCGACTGTGGCTGACATACCAGGACTCCTGGCATCTCTCAGGCAGGTCGGAGACTCCATATGAAGCAAGGCCTCTGCAGCTTCAATTGTCTTATCTGTGCAGTGCACATTACTGCCATGAACTGATGCTTCCACTGCAGAAGGATACAAAAAATTTATGAGAACAGGTTACTTATAAAAGTCCACATGTATCCCTGTACAACTGTACTTCTCAAACTTTAACATTAAAAACACAAGATTATCAGATGTCTTCACACCTTTTATACCTTCCCATCAACAGAAATATTTAAGGAAGGCACAAGACAAGTAGAACTGACACTGTTCCTAAAGGACACTGACCTAAAGGTCACCTCTCTTAAAATCTTCAGTCTATTGGATAAATACACACACGCACACACATATATATATATATATATAAATACAAGATTAGTTTCCAAAACATATATCCTGTTTTGATTTCTGACATTAAAAATAGTAGTGAGTTTGTTTTAGCAGCTTGGTTGTTAAAAAAACCACAAAGCACAACAAACAGTATAAAGGGTGTGCTTTTATGCAAAAACTAAGGGAAGAAGGTAAAACCAGCAATTTTTTCAAGTTCTGAAAGTTTAGGAAAACTAATTAATCAGAAATAATGCAACTTCAAGAGAGCACAGTTAAGTTTGATGTAGTGTAGATCACAGCACCTTTAACACAGCAGCAACACTAAAAAACCCCCAACATACCATGTAGAACTACGATTCTATTCACAGCTAACTCCATATTCCTCACCCTTGTAAAGGTTTTGAAAAGCGGTGACTGTAGAAACACCTGTTGCCCATTATCCACACTCTGGCCAAGGTAACTGGCTCTCTCCAGTTGCTCTTTCCATTTATGGCCATCTGCTCTAAGCTGAACCACTCCAGCAAGGCAGCCAGCAACCAGGAAATCTATCTTTAGCCTAAGCAGAGTCACCTATCTCCAGTATCACAGAACTAAAGATTTGGGGATAATTCTCTATGAAAACTTCAAGGCACCTATGTTGTTACTGAAAACATCTAAGAAATAACTCAAGGTTTGTTTAGTGAAAAGCAGGGAAAAATAATGCCAGAGCTGCTTCTGACTTAAGGAAATACCAGATACACACTGATTCCCTGCAGGCTCACATGGGGGTAAATGCCTTCCAGCATACTGCAGTTTTTTCAAATCCAGGGATTAAAAACTTGAAAAACCTACTAGCCAGCAGATTAAACCTATCAACCAGAAGCTGAAAGTGGATGAAATGTGGAAGATGCACAAATGCAAAATTACGTGTGACTGGAAGTTCCTGCTGAACCAGGCTGCTGCCCACCTGCTGTCTGGTTGACAGGATTCCCACCACAGCCTATTAGCTATGGCCTGGGATGCTATTTAGAGGGCTTTATCTTTTGGAACAGTAGATGCCTGTTAAAGCTGACATTCCAACACTGCTTCACCCCAGGCTGTGAACAATAAAAGCCTACTTAAGAGCACAGGAAAATCTGGAAAGGATCTTTATTGTGCATTCTGTTCCTTGGATAACCAGTAGCAACCAGCAGGAATACTGCACCACGAGCCCCTTCCCCAGCTGCAAACCCTGGATGCTCCCCATGCTCGGCCAAGTGTTTCCTTCCCAAGCAGCTGTTTGGGTGTATCCAAAGTCAGAGGCTGATCACCTGCACTGTAACGGAGTGGCCCTGCAGGAAATCCTCTGCCTAAACATTTCTCCTTCTAAATAAGAGTTTCAGTTGCATAGAATTTGACAACTAAGTTTCCCTCATCTACCTGATAAAAATTTTCACTGATTATCAGAATACAGGAACAATATTCAGATAGTCATTAAAAATGTATCAATTCTACAACACTACTGAAATTAGAAAGTCCGAATTAGTATTTAATATCTTATTATTCTAATGCATGCAGTAAGATTCAAAGCACGTCAGCAAAGCTTCTCTAACCAAATAGCTGCTTCTGTACCATTAGGTTCAGTATAAAAAGGACTTTTGTAAAGAAGTTCAAACTTAGTTGACAAATTTCAGTTGTAGGAGGGTACTGAATTCACTACTCCTAAATGCTTAAAAGTATACAAAATTTTCCTACAGGGAACAGTTTAGATGCTGAACCACAACTAAGAGGTACTTAGCAGAGGGCAGGAACAAGGCAAGAAAGATAGCAGAAAGCCATCTATGTAGTTTTCCAGTACCAGGGCATTCTGCTGAAGGACCAGAGTGGAGGGAAAGGAAATACAACCAGCATTAGGGACTAAGACTGCAAAACCGTAACAGCAGAGCAAAGGAGCCACTCAACCTCTCCCCTAAGCAACCCTTCAGTTTCCAATAAAAACAGCATTTTCTACTCCACAAAAGCCTCTGACATTGGAAAATACACACTTCACAAATGCTTTTCCAATGTGAGCTACTTGGGACTCCACTAAAATTGTCACCTAAAAAATATCAAGCAAAAAATAGTAACACTTCTGGCTTTGGCTGGAACAACACATGCTGTCTGTCTATCATGATGGCTAACAAACTAACCTAACAGTGCCGAAAGGACAGCTATTAAAACACTTACTAAATTCAGTTCTATTACCAAGTTTCAAGTCTTCCCAGCTAGCTAATTCTCCTTTAACCAGTACATGGTTTTAGCCTCAGAGGCATTTGTCTACCCCGTGAACATCAGGAGTTTGCATTTGCTCACAGGCAATGTTACTGCTCCAACACAGTGGGAAGAAAAAAGTAGAAATTTGTACCTCAACACAAATTCATGTAAAGTATCTTTCTAACATGCTAGAAAATGTCTAACAGAAGACAGTATGTCAGAGTGCTCAGATAGAAGACATGATATTGAAAAACACAGATAAAAAAGACATCATGAAAGATGCAGTCGGGGAACAAGCTCTCTCAGAGAGGGCATGGGACAAGAAAAAAACCAGGCGGCTCTTCTTGCAGATGACTAGATCAAGTGTCATCAACTAAATTAGTTTTGTATCACAACACTTGGTAACACTTCTCACAATAAAGATGGGGCTAAAAGCAAACCAAAGGAGTAGGCTTCCACAATTTAAAAACCCCACAACTTTCCAATACTTTGATATACAAGTATCACAATGGGCAGAAACATTTCTAATCAAAGACTGAAGTGTATCACCCATTTCTCTAAAAATGCCCAGTTCTATTTCTATTATATTTATGCTATCAACTATACGCAAGACCCCAAAGCTAAAACAGACTGTACTGTTTGAGTACACAACATAAGGTGTAGCTCTGTTATATTATACAATCATTTCAGGAAGAACAATCACTTGCCCAAATTAAGCAAAGTAGTTTATGTGGATGGAAGTAAATTTTCCAGACTTTGGTAACTGAGTAACATGAGAACTGCCATTTACTGATCTAGAACACATCAGAGCTAATACCACCACTTATCTGCCATTCTTCTGAACCAAATCTCATCTTACTGCTTTTATGAAAGAGTATGAGTCCATGGCACTTTAAAATTTTAAATTTTTTCATTAACTTTTTCTGATCTATTTACAAAAAAAACCCCAAACTCTTAGAAAACAATTTCAAATCTGAAGTGTAAACAGATAACTAGGCTAGTTGATGACTATCTTCACTGTTGGCCTAATGTCTTCTAGCTCCACTTTCTACCCAAATAGTGTGTACTATACATTATTCAAGGTTCTCAACAGCTGTTACAAAATACCAACCTTGGTAATTAAGTCTGACAGGGCTGTACTTCAGCTTTACAGAAAAAAACAGTGGCAAACAATGTCCCCTGTTTTAACATAAGACTAACAAAATTAATGAAAGAAATTTATGAGAGTAAAAAAACAGACTGAAATTTTCAAAACAGTACTCTTCTGCACTGCAGTACAGCCCTCCACCCTTCAACCTGAAGTGCTATCAATGTCTGCATTTACAAGGCCAACACTTAACTGTAGCACCTGCAACAGCTTACCCTTTAATACTATCAGGCAACCAAAGCAACATTTTAATGAAGAATTCACAATTCCAAGCATGGAACTCAGTCAAGAGTGACTATATATACAGTAACAAACCACATTAAAGTTTACTTTAATGCTTGTTCACATGCTTGTTTTATTTTGGCATTTAAAAATGGCAGTGGAAATAACAGTGCTTAAGCCACATCTTAATTAAAAGCAGTTGAATTGCCTCTATAGGTAATATCCAGAAATCTTTCTGTATGCAAAACTTGACTGGAAAAGAAAGCATTCTCAGTTTACTGCTTGTTTTATGGCGGATATTTATTCAGAAACTGAAAAACAATTCCTTGGATTTTTCAGTATTTCCCTATGCCTGGCTCTTTTCAAGACTCTCAGCTGCACACAATTTAAGGATGATGCCTAACCCACTGCATAAAGGCAAATCAATGACAAACATGAGAGCAACCATCTCAAAACTGTGAGCCGTATGTTATCAGCCCAATATTGACAGAAATATTAGCTACAAAGCCAAAACATATCTTTGTAAAGTCATTTAGGAGTTGCTCTTACAACTGGCAATTAAGATAACACTAAGCAGTAACATCTTTGGTCCATCTTACTTCCCACAGTTATCAAACACTGAAGTTTTGTCAACACTGAAACCAGCAGCCATGGGAAAAGGCAACATATAATTATTATAATCCCTTAGGATAAAGAATTCCTCACTTGAATCCACGTGATATCATCTACATACAAAACTAAGTAAACAGATATGGTATCTTGATAGTATGATGATAGGAATACTAGACGTGCATAGGTATCACTCACTGCAATGCAAATATGGAAAAAAGGAATTAAGTTGGTTGGGCTAATGAAATCAGTATGACAAATGACATCAGAAAGAGCAACGCAAAGGTCATTCATTATTTATCTAAGAGCTGGCTCTCAAGCAATCTAGTTATGGTGACTTAAGAAGGTGTTGACACAATGACCAACTACTTAAACGTTCTCTATTTATGGACAATCAAAAGTAAAAAACAACTCACTGAAATCTGCAGCAGTAAGACCTGCAAAAATCGGAGATGTGTTCTCCTGGCAAAGTGAAGCTATTGCTCCATCATAGACCCAAGCATCCAAATGCTTATGACCTACTCCCCTTCTGTTATGCAGCAGAACAGTTCTTTGCTTTGTAGCGGGGTATTTTTGCGTGTCTGAGGTTCGGGTCACCCCCCTCCAAAAAAAAACCTGGGTATTTTTCCACATTAAATAAAATAAACGATGTGAAGACTATGCGACTTGGCCCTTTTTAAAAGAGTATCTTCATACACTGGAAAACGACAGAGCATTTATCTTTAGGCCTGCAAAAACCCACTGCCATGTCAATTCAAAGCCAGTATTAAGCTTGACTCTCTCTGTAAATTCACCTGCAGGTACTGCACAATTCATTACCTATAATGCCCTACATTGTACTGTTTATGGTTCCAAGGATTACTTTTAGAAGTTGAACTCCATGTTGTAAAGGCAAAAAATAAAACCAGATCGGATACAACTTCGGTGGAGAACTGAATGCTTGACACTGCATTGAGGTTTGGGTCAGTTGTAACCTTGCTCCTTCTCCAGGGCTTTACCACACTTTAAGACAAGTCCTGAGATCACTGGAGTATCCTGTTGTCAGACAGTTTTAACAAAACGGAAAGAGGCCAAACCATGCAGGTCTCTGAATGCAACCCCGAAAAAGTTCTACAGCTCGGGTAAACGGCCCGACTCCCGGCAGCGGCTGGACCCGGGGGCTGCAATGTCTGACGGTGCGGAGGAGCGGCCAGAGAAAGCGCGGCACATGCACAGGCCGGCGGCAGGGAATGGAATTCCCGCGGCCTCGCGCCTCCTCATGCCGCCGTGCCGCGGGGCTGCCCGGAGAGGAAGCTCGGCCATGGACGGCGCAACCGCCCGCCCTTCCCCCGCCCGCCGGGGGCGCCCGCAGGCAGGTGCGGCCACGTGCGGCGGCGGCGTGGCCACTTCCGTGTTTACAGTCGGCTTCCCTCCGGTGCCGTGCGCGCCGCCACTCCCGTGCTCGCCGCACGCCCATTGGCAGCTGCCGCCCCCCACCCGCCAACGGCGGCGGCCCCTCCCCTGTGCGGGGCCCCGGGGGAACGCGCCGCTTCCGCTACGCGGCACGCGTGGGGGAGGGGGCACCACCGCCCCCCCGCGTCGCACACGTGGGGCCGTGGCCCTGCCGGCAGCGCCTCCTCCCGCCCCGCCGCCAGAGCAG
>VZRS01007032.1:37936-96360 GCA_013398055.1 Ifrita kowaldi
ATCCTTCCGCTGCCCGCCCCAGACAGGAAGTGCCGCGCCGGCTCCCGCCGTAGCGCGGGGCCGCCCGCGGGCGGGGGGAGCCGCCGGGCCCCGCCGGATGCCCCGCGGCGTAGGCAGCGCCTCCCCGGACGGCTCCAGAGGCGACCGAGGGCAAGGACGCAGCCTAGCCCGACTATCCCCGGACTGCCGCGAACGCCTTCCCCTCCATCTCTTCGCAGCCCTCGGCCACCCGCACCTCCGTGCCCCCGGTAACACTTTCTGACCGGGGGCAGATCGCGTACCAGGATAAGCCGGACAGTCCTCACCGAGGCGACCACTGATGCATTAACATGATTTCTCCTTGACAGGTCCCTGGGGCACCTATGTTAGTAACAACTTGCCAGAAAAGCTCGGTGCTCCGTACCTGCAATCCCATCTCATCTCCGTTAGAGTAACAGGGCTGGTTCCAGTTAGCCAGAGGCACCATCCATCCTTCATCAAATCTACTCTCTGAAAATTCTTGTGGGGTGACAAAAAGTTTCATTGCTCTCTTAACTAAAAAAACCCCAGACCACTACCACCACTTTTTAGGGTTGCATCCACTCCCCTCTGAAGAACATCTGCTTCAGTAACACCACAGCATTACCTGCCAGGCCCCTGAACAGAGGCACCCAGTCAGAGAACACACTTCACACTTCCCACCAAGTCCCTGTGCTGATTACTCCCAGGGTAAAACTTCAGAGCTGCATGCCAACAGCAGCTGCACCAAGAAAAGCCAAGTATGTCTTACACAGAGCTATGCATGGAAATTACACACATGAATTCCTTCATGAACACCACATACTCCTGAGGAGGCCTGCATTGTTAAGCCAAGGATCTAGCAAACAACTGCTGCCTACAGAGACTTCCTTGAACGCAACAGCTTCACAGCTCCATTAAAAGGTGAAGGGCTCCAGCTGCAATCTGACAATACACAATCTTTTCCCCTCTCAAATTTCAGTAGTCCTAGGACCTAGATTAGAAGGAACAATTTAGAAGCAATTTTCCTCATCAATGAAATCACAAAAGAGTATCCAGCAAAAATCACCTTCAGCTGGTAAATTCAGAGCTTCAAACCCTTGACAAATCCTACGCCTTCACTACAACTCTCAAGATGTTTTAGGAATACATTTCCATGACTGTATTCCTACATAATATTTATAATACACAAATATTAATACACAATACACAAATAAATACACAAATGAAGAATCAGGCATTTTGTAGACTGCAGTCATCTATTTCCGGGTGTAAGGAATTAAATTTGTTCATCATCTCATCAGATAAAGAGCAAGACCTGTGACATCAAGACAAGCGACATCATTCATTCTCACATGCAGGCCATGATATCTAAGGGTAGGTTTGTGCTAAAATTTTGCCAGCCAAGATCCTTACAGCCAGAAGCATGGATAAAAAAGGCAACTAGCCAGCTCTGAGGGCAAAAGCTCTCATGCAGATCCAGCTTTGCCAACAGCAGAGTGCTCCCATCAGCTTTTCTTATTCAGAGAGGTGGAACAGCAGTACTAACAAGAATTCCTTCTGTCAGCATATTTCTACTAGGGGACTCTGCTGTATTCTCCAGCAGAAATTTACCTAGTGAAGCCCAAGGACAAGAAAGGGCATTTTAGCTAAGCACACACTTAAATGTGCAATAAAATTTAATAGTCCTTCATTAGAACGTCCTCAGATTGAAGTGGAAGCCCTATATGGTGTAGTTTAGCAACACCATAGCTTCAGCTTACATACAGAGTACTGCAATAACCATGTAGTCCTGTCACTTTATCCTTTGTACCTCCTGTTGTTAAAAATTATAATTCACCCACACTTCAAGCAATAAAATACCGTTAAAAAGTTTTTCTGTTTAGATCCAGATCAAAAGCAGTACTGAGATACTAAATGCCTTTGAAGATCCACACCCACGTCAATAGAGTTCACACTACCATACTTTGGAAAAGATGCACTCATAGTTTTTTCCTTTTTTGATTGCTGTGTAATTCAGTGAGGATTGATTACTGATTGCAGCTTTCAGTCACAAACTGAAGTGTTTGACTTGTACCAAATAAAGTTTTGCCTGAGATGTGTGGACTCCTTGAATAAGTGCATGCAAGTAATTGGCATTGTGTAACTTTTAACAAACCCCATAGGTCCAAAATGAAAAAGAGAGAGTATTAAACATGAAGTTCTTGGTTTAATACCAGTTTCCTAAGTAGCATTTATTTAGTACTGCAAGCACAGACTTAGCACAATATTTTCCAGTTCACATGAAATGGACTTGAACAGCTGCACACAGTGTTCTGATTCTTCCCTCTCTCTGATCATACACAGAGAGACTATCACTGGATGCCCAAGGGATTCCAATCAGTTGAAAAGAATCCGACCCTGTGCACTTTCAAGATTAATATGCAAAAAGCCACAACAAATCTATGAAGTGACCTGTGCATACCTTATCTATATAAGTATAGTATTAAAGCATAACACTGTCTTTAAGGAGGAATGCAACTTTGTCCAAAAGTCCTGCAGTCTCATCTGTTTAAATTATATTATTTCTAGTATTTTATGAATGCTAATTGATTTGTCATGCTAATAAAATTTTATTATTTCAGGGGAAAAAAAGACAGTCAACAGGAAAAAAGTAAACATGCATTTAACTTTTTAATCTCTTTCAAAGCCTCCTTTTTAGGCTAACAAAGAGGGCAACAAAATCTACTCAGTGGGTGGCCCAATGAAGTAAGAAATACTTACTGTAATGGAACAGGGCCACAGGAAATTGCAGATGTACTTTTATTTCTCTGGCATGGAAAAAGTAAAAAAAAAAAAAAAAAAAAAAAAAAGTAGAGGAACAGATCCCTGACCAGCATCAGTCTTTGTCAGACAGAAACATGTTTATTTAACCTAGTTTATTGTTGAGGGTCTTCTTTGTTTGTTTGTTTATTTGTTTTTACTGTTAGTATACAGAGACTAAACTTTGTTGTAATTTTTTAACCCACAAGTTCAGCTGTCAAGATAGCCAGGTAAACCTACGTGGTACATTTACTAACTGCCAGGAAAAAAACCCAGCCAAAATGTTTGATCAGCTGGAAAGCTACTGTTCAAAATTATGCTTCTACTTACTACATTCCTGTTTGTCATAAGTCTTAAGTAACTTCAAGACAAGTGAATTGTATCTCCTTACTTGTATAAATACAGGAGTAAAATATTTATCAGCTTTGTGCTTTCTGGTTATGGGATATGGACAACTTTGTTGACATTAAAGGAAATGTATCACTTCTTCTCTGCAATATAGACCAGTTAAATATCACCCTGATTCTTTAGAAAAAGTGAAAGACAACTCAAAAAAAGCAGCTGGATGTGACTAATTGCATCCAAGACAGCAGAAGTAAATTCAAAATGTGAAAAACTGGTGGGTTTCATCAGATTTGCAGACTTGGATTGGAATAGAATCATCAATTATCTTAAGCATCTCCTTGGGCACTCCTCAAAACTAATAGAGCATTCAGTGCTTATAGAGGAATTGTCATTCTCCACTCCTATAGTCTCCTATGCAAAGCTGCCCTTCCTACAACTCTCACAAATATGATGAAAACATTCTTTGATAAGACTGTAGTTTCTCTTGGAAAACTACTTCACAAGCATTGTAGCTTGAAATGCTAAAAGTACAGCCTTCCAATGGCACCTTTTCCCTCCACTGACAGCAAATAATTAACCAGAAAGAAAAAACTGTGTGCATTTAATTACTTTTAGCCACAGAGGATTCCAGTTATATTCTAGTAAGACAAAGCTACCCTGGGAAAAGGCAATTGTCATAAAGCAGTTGCTTATTCTTACAGAGGTGATTTGTTTGACTAAATTTAAGTAAGTGGAGGGTAGACGGCAATCTGTCTGAGGGTAATATTTGCAGTCTACACGAGAAATTGCAAATGATAACAGAGTAATAATCCTAAAATATCAACCTTTTCAAAAAGCTGCGAGTAATTTCAGAAGTGCAGGTATGCCCTGTCCCAAGTGCCCAAATCATCTACTAATTTTGAAGTTACAGAAAGGTCAGTTTTGCCCAGGATTCTAAACAAATTCCCATCTAATAATTGCAGAAGGAGCTGCTGTCTTCAACAGCAGGCCATCAAACTGTTGATAGCTGTTACTGCATTGCAAAGGTAACAATAAAAAGAAGCATTTTTAACAGTTAAATGCCAGAAAACATGTAAGAAAATGCAGCCATCTGTTTTATCAGCACATCAACATAATTATTACCAGCTACTGTGGATTCCACAGTAGAAAATGCCCAAATAGCAAAATAACCACAAAATGTCCCCAGAAGAAACAGGGAAATATTGAGGAAAGGGGTCCATGACTATGCCAGGCTTATCTTCTTGACTACACCATATGAAGTCTAACAATACCAAAACCATGTGTCTGTCCAATTTGCAGCTTTGAGTGGACTCGGGATCCTGATGTCACTATTCATACAGCAATTAATGATTGCAAACAAAAAACAATGTATTCTCAGGATTTGACACTACCTTTGACAAACTGAGAAGGAGTTAATCAAAAGAGCAAGTGCTACCTTCCAGCATTATTATTTGTACATGCAGAGTAAGAAAACTCAGCTGTCTTGAAAAAAAAAGCGAAACAAACCTCCAACCCACAAACAATCAATATTTACACTTCCCTGCTTTATAAGGAAATTCCTCCTTTCCAGGGCAGTCTATCAGACAATGGTAAGTCAGGTGTTTGCATAGCACTCTATATGATTTTACAAAATTAACTGTATTTGAGACTGGTAATAGGCTGGCATATCAACCATGGCACACCTGAGCAATTTCTCTGTCCCAGATGTATAATTTTGAAGTCCTTAAGACTTTTCTGATAACAATAAACATCTATTCTATAAGCCCACTGAATGTTTTTAAGGACTAAATGTTCTGCTCAAACACATATGGCTTTAGTCTCATCCTACAGTTTGCTGTTAACTACAATCTCCTTTTAAAATTATTACTTTCAATAGTTTGTCACTATATTTTTGATCAATAAACACCACTAACTCTTGTGCACTCATACCACAATGGGTTTGGATGCCCCATTGCATTCTAATTTCAAGATAAAAACCCCCAAATTTTTCAGTTTACATTAGTAAAATGCTGTGGCTGAGTCTTGACAGTAACATCCTACAAATTCTCACTCCCAGCTGCAATTGGAGTTGGGAGTTTAGAGGAGAATCCCTCTGTGCATCTGAAGTCCAACCCATAATGCCCTACACTAGCAAACCATTGAATTAGCCTCACATCAGCCTCGGAAAATAAGAGTTATGCCTGAAATGTGTAGTTAAATGAGGCTTTATTACAAAATAGTCTTGCAGCATGCTTTCAGTATGAATGGAGCACTGAACGCTGCAAGGCAGAAACCTGAAATCTAGAAAGAACTGGCGCCACAACTAGGCTGTTACCACTATGTTAAAATACTATCGTCCATGGAGCAGTTGTAGAGCTCTTTTCCTTAATTTCTCAGAAAAGGTAATATCAACCAAGATGACATAAATCTAAGTTGCAGTTGCATTTTGTTCCTGAATTAAGAATGTCACTGAAAACAGATGTATATACCCTTGGTATAACTGCTCCAAGCACTACACAATAACAAATGGAATATGAGGGGAATCATTTTGCCTCACTGTCATTGATATTCAACTACCAAAAGTGCAATGGATTTCTTGGCAAAATGAGGATTCACATGGATCTTCAGCAGAAATAGCAGCATGGTGTGAAAAATAAAATTAGTTGACATTCAAAGGATAAACTCTTAACCCATTAATGTGTAAGAGGCATCTAATTCTTGCAGTAGAGCAAGCAAAGTTCTATCTTGTTTTTATCCAGCTAATAGACTTTGTCTTAGCTCTTTGAGGAAGACAGCATCAACTTCAAATGAGAATTTAATCAAGCTGTTAGAATGTCCAAACTTTTTTTTTTTTTGTAGTCAGCACTGTCCTCTAAAGCAAATGGTCTCTCTGTATGTGTAAAGTTCTCACATTCAGTCAATAGGGTATGTCGCCACTAACAAAATGTACCCCAGATACTTGTGTGAACTCTTCTTTTAAGAGGCAGTTTAATCAAATAATGTCTGGCCAGAATGAATTATAAGACTGTTTTGTCTATCCCTTACACACACATACCATAATCGCAATGGTAAGATTCTAACTAGATCTAATACAGAGTTCTTAGTAGATGACATTTAACTGATGAAAATTTATCATAAAACTATAGAGTTCGCAGGCTCAAATTTCCGTAAGACATTAGAAGGAAGCAGTTTTAATCACAATAACGGAAGACATACAAAGACAGAAAGAAGAACAGGCTAGACTAAAGACTAGACATAGAGATGCAAAGCTGATTCCCATGGTAATAACTGTGTAAGTAGTAATTTGAAATTTCCTCTGAAGAAGATGATTTCCCTCAAAGTATGTATTTCATTTATCCATTTGTTTTAACTGGGGGAGAGTTAAGCCTAAACTCCCTGTTGATTCAACATCCTCCCTCCTTAAAAATGGCAATCAATTTACATGATAGTTTCAATTGAACTTCCTGGTCTTTGTAGCCCAATATTTTTCCATCCTGGAAAGGGTCATTTTCAGATCCACATTTTTTTCATGCAGATCTTCCACCCCCCTGTGGCAATAACAGTTTTAGAATCAAAACAGATTTTCAACTTTTACCAAAGGGAGGATTTCTTATAGGACATGAAATTAAAAAAAACCTGGTGACAGTTCACAAATTGAATGATATTTCAGCTTCTTGAAAATAGTAGTTTTGTTTCCTCTTTAATCTTAAAGCTGTGATGAAAAAATAAATCCCAAACTTGTACTTGGTGCTTTGATGATTAAAAAAAAATAAGGGGAAAAAAACTATTCATACAAGATGTTAGATTCACTAAAACAATTAAATCAGGGTCTACAGCGGCAATACTTAAATACTCATGTCTTAGTTAACTAAAAGAGTAGGCATCCTCCATGTCTAAGATCTGCAGACCATGACTGTGTTACCTTCCGTACTGCTCCTATGGTAAATTCCAAAATTAGATTACCCCATTATCACACCTACACATCCACATTCTGGGTTCCGTGTGGTGACAAAATAAACAGAACTGTAGCAATTGTTAACTTCAGACTGACTGCTTCTTTAAAGAAAGCAGCTTCTGCTATCACGTAAACGACAAAGGTTTTGCTGAATAAATCCTAAAACTGAAGGGCTAATTACTTTCAGGACAAAAAACTGTGCAGGAAATGAAATCCAATAAAATTCAAGTATTATTAAAAACTTTTTAAGAAGGATGTGTCTTTTATGATACAAACACTTTCACTGTTGCAGTAAACAAAATTTTAAGGCTGTAACTCAGACCTCAATAATGTAAAGGTACCACTCCCAAGAGCATCAAACAAAAAGGGAAAGAAATTTAAATACTATGTCAATCTAAAGATCATATTTACCCTTCCAATCATTACAAAAGGCACTCACTGCTTCCACAAAGAATGTCGTAAGGTCACCTGAAGTGACCTAAATTTCTATATTTTGTTTTTCTAGAAAACTCCTTTTTCTATTCCAAGCAAATAGGCATTTTTTTCTGGAATAAAAACATAACATGAACCACTAAGTCTTTCTTGTTTGCTGAAAGACACTTGGGTTGTACTTTTGTAGTTAAAGGATTAATTATAAATAATGATCCTTGATTAATGAATCAAGATATATTAGTGAGTGGGAAGGAGTCTGTTAGGCAAAAAAACCCCATACTCCACTAGAATTAACTAAAAATTCGTGAGTGTTTATAATGATCATATCGTGTATTTTATCTGAATTGTGGTTTCATAAATGTGAGAAGTTTTTAAATTAAAAACAACATTGCAGGTCCTGATTCTGCCCTTGGCTCAGCACTGACCATCCTTACAGTCCACACAGTCTCAAGTCCATTCATTGAATAGCAAACCACAAGTATAACCATTCAGTGCACAGCACATACCATCTCTTTAGTGCCCTAAGTAAATTTTCCCTCAGCAGCTTCCCTACAACATTTTTCACACAGGGTACTGATCCCTATCTCTGGAGGCTAGAATAATGGTACATTTTACTAAATTATGAAGCTTTAGATTAACTGCAAATTAGCCCAAGGTTCTTTGAATGTGCGTTGTAATGCTATAAACCACATAAATCAGTAGTCATTGGAATGACCAATGAACTGTCACAAGAAAGTGAAAAAAATCAGGTCCACGGCCAACAGGAAAAATACTGACAAAGAGGGGGTGTATTATGAGAAAAGGGATCCTTTTCAAGTAATGCCAAGGATTCTTTAAGATGGGTTTTAGTATTTACCATACTGCCTGTAGAGTCTAGAACCACAAAAGGTATGAAGTCTACTTATTCTTGGTGCAACATAGATACATTTATCAAATAACATTAATATTTTTGTAGCAATTAATGCTGTTGTTTATGAAGTAGAATCTATTGAGACTATTTTAGCAATAACACATTTTTTCTAAGACGTACAGAAATCAAACTGTTGCACCTCTCTAAATTGGGATTGTTAGCATAATAAAGGTGTGTACTTCAAAAAATTAACACCTTAAAATGCTCTTTAAACATTATACCTTGTTTACTGCCTTAGCCTGCTTTCTCATTAACAATTACCATGGCACCTGTTACCACCTCTCCTACATTAAATTGCTACCTACCCAGAGCCCAGTATCTCCACTACAAAATTAAAATTAAAAACCAGTGCACTCAGATTCACTGTCCTGCAATTCATTGCTAATGATGGTGCAGTACCAAAATGGATGTTTCTTCGGGCTTTCATACTTTCTCTCCACCCATATTACCTCTCTGTAAAAGAAATAATTCAGAAGGACTCCTGGCTGTGCCAAAACATGTCAGTCACAACACATGCCCCATAAGACTGCCTCCCTCAGAACAGCCTAAACCAAGCACTCCTTTCACCAACACTGGACACAAGTTCTGTGTAAGGACCTCTGCTCGTTGTCATGTATAATTACACCATGAAAACCACACTGGATTAATGGTGTATGCACTACACAAATAAAACTTAAAAGATGGACTGTAGGAACCGGTGTGCATTCATAGTTTTTAAAATCTTCATTAATTTTAATTTCTCCTCCACTGTTTATTGGCTTTTCACTGCCCATTAATTCTTAGATCAAAAGTATTAAACAAATAAATATTTGAACTGATTTTAATATATCATTATCATACTGAATGTTAAAGGACATATTAATGTCAAACTGTGAAATTAAAATAAAACCAACACAGAAAACATCAACAAACTACATGCAGTCAAGACACATCTCTTACCATCTCCAGCCACAGACACCAAATTATCATATCAACTGCCCTATAAATTTTAAGACTATAGTTTCAAATATCAAGGCTTACAAGCATCCATGTCCCTTTCTTTGAACAGTAGCTTACATAAAACCATTCCTATAGAAGAGCTACAAGTTTTTAATTGTTATTTCCCCCAGTTTATTATGGCCATAAAATTATGCTTAAAAACCTAAACAGTGCATTTGCAGCAGCTTTTTATCCTAAAAGAACTGTTCTGTTAGCCATTGATCTACAAAAATCTAACAAGAAACAGCATATTTAATGTTTAAAGAACAACTTCTGAATACAAAAACCTTCAAAGTATAAGCTCCTAAAAGTTTTCAAATATAAACTTAAATTGTAAAACTCAGTTTGGGAAGAATACCCTCACTTCTCACCTACCTGAATCTTAAAAGTTTTATTACCATAGTCGAATTTAAGAAATAGTTAAATTTAAGAAATACATTATTTTGTAACTTCTCTTTACATTAATTTGTTGAACTCTAATTAGTATATTTCTTTCAAAACACATTTCAGTAAACTGGAATTGTAAGTATTGTCCCAAAACCTTAATCATTAGTTCATGCTCACCTTGTGAAGTTGATGCCTGTGATTTTTGCTGCAGTGCTACAGGATAACATCTGAATTGAGAAGGATGTATGAGCAAGTGCATCCATTGTTTACTGAGAAATCTGCACTGAAGTGCCTAATCTGATGGGAATGCATATAGACTTACTGGGATGCCAAGTTAAGCAGCTGAGACAGAGTCTCTCACCTTTGTTTTGCTTTCCTGACATCATGAATTTAAACTCCAGCTCTAAATTGTGCAGCCCCAGGACAGGAACATATGGTACACATGTCAAGTGGGTCTCCCCAGGTAAGCATGGAGTGCCCAAGAGAACCTGTCCTTTGGTTGCAGTTTCACTGTACTCCCCACCCTAAAGCTCAGCTAATCCAGCAGAAGTTTAACTCAACAAAAATACAGAACAGTTGAAGGTCTCCTTGCTATTTTTCTTCTTGCAAAATTAGCACAGAGAAGTATGAGAAGCTGTGAGAGATAAGAAATCCTGTTCAGTTCTGTTCACTCTTGCTCAACAGAAAGCACTCTGGGAAAGGTTCAGCTAACAGCGAGGTAAAAAACAGGTCAGATGACCAGAGAGCGGGTTGTATGACTGGCATGTGGTTGGCCTTGTGTGTGAGGCAGTGATTGGTTGGGGAGATGTGTGGATACCACGTGATCAGAGAGCTGATTGAGTAAAGGGATGCGTGAACAGTTGACGCCACAGTAGCAGGCAGCCCATGTGTGCTTCTTTTGGTTAAGTTTAGAACATAAAAAGGCTTTGTTTGTTACAACAAACNAGGAACATATGGTACACATGTCAAGTGGGTCTCCCCAGGTAAGCATGGAGTGCCCAAGAGAACCTGTCCTTTGGTTGCAGTTTCACTGTACTCCCCACCCTAAAGCTCAGCTAATCCAGCAGAAGTTTAACTCAACAAAAATACAGAACAGTTGAAGGTCTCCTTGCTATTTTTCTTCTTGCAAAATTAGCACAGAGAAGTATGAGAAGCTGTGAGAGATAAGAAATCCTGTTCAGTTCTGTTCACTCTTGCTCAACAGAAAGCACTCTGGGAAAGGTTCAGCTAACAGCGAGGTAAAAAACAGGTCAGATGACCAGAGAGCGGGTTGTATGACTGGCATGTGGTTGGCCTTGTGTGTGAGGCAGTGATTGGTTGGGGAGATGTGTGGATACCACGTGATCAGAGAGCTGATTGAGTAAAGGGATGCGTGAACAGTTGACGCCACAGTAGCAGGCAGCCCATGTGTGCTTCTTTTGGTTAAGTTTAGAACATAAAAAGGCTTTGTTTGTTACAACAAACAATCTTCTTCGGAGCAAGCAAGGAGGTCTGTATGTCTTTGTTCCCCATTGCTACAAATGGCAGCCTGATCTGGGACATCTCACAGGCAGTGAAAGACGCGGACTGCACCGGTAGCGACTTCCACTGAACCAGGAATCGGACGACCAAGAAAGTTCGGCAAAGGAACCCAAACATGCGCCCATCACCTACCAGGTAAGCAGTGGAAGAAAAACTCCCATGGAACAAAGATGGAGCCTATGGTGGCTCCTGCACTGGCAAAGTATAGACATCTCTGATGCTAAGCTTGCTGGACAGGGTGTCCACACATGTAAAAGACTTCCCTTCTACTAGGACTTTTTAATTGGAAGCCTGGCAGGCAGTAGGACAGAAACTTTTTTGATATTGCTGGTAACAGCGATGCCGATGATTGCGGGCACCTCGCCACATGGAGGACTATTATGGCGGTTCTTAAAGAAAGTCACACAGACGTCCGCCATTTCGCAACTTCAGAAACTAATTCCCCTGAGCCCTCAGTGTTATAAATGCGAATCGCTGATGTTGGCTTTTATATGGTTAAAGGTGGTTGAGTTGAAATTGTTGATGAAGTAAATAAATTGATTGTTATATGATCTGTTGATGGGTTTGGGTCGTTTATTGACAATGTTAATCTGGCTCTAAGGAAGGGGGTGGGTGTGTTGACTGTATTAACAAAATGGGATAAGCGGGGGATCACTAGTGGGTGACGACGAGCCAGCGAGAAGGTCCCAAGACCGACAAGCCAATCGGGATAACCCTTGGGAGGCGGGGTTTGGGTGGAGACACGTTGAGCCCCAGCATATAAAAACTTTGTTCCCCATCAGGAGGCGTGCCTCTGGCCGCATCCCACCATCAGTCACGCAGCTAGCGCTGTAATCCTTTGCTTTGTGGAATTGCTGATCGCTAACATTGATCCCTGATGGTCAAATTATCTTTCGTTAACTAATAAAATTCAAAATTTTGAAGACTTGAGGCGTCGTTTCTCACACCAGGCCTCCTCATACCCACTTCCAACACACCGAACGAAGTCTTAGCACCATCTTTGCAACCGTCCCGCGATACTCCCCCTCCTGTGTTTTGCAGTGAAACATTTGCTTCTTGCATCGGGGCTTCTCCGGCAGCGGGGCTACCACTGCTTTTCACTCCCTCTCCCTCCCCGGCAGCTGCAGCGGCCGTCGGTGTTCTGACAGGGCACCATAAATAGCACCTCCGTCCCGGCACATGCAGCTCTGTGACCCACATGCCGGGGCCGCGTAAAGCGGCGGGCAGCAGCAGGTTGGGTGCTGCAGGCTTCTTTGCTGTGGGTAACATTGGGAACACGGCAGCGATTGCTGCAGCGTGGGAAATACAGTGGCAGCAGGTCCGACCCCTTGGAAGCGCACCGGGACCGGCCAGCGCCTGCCGAGGCTGACCCGTGCAATGGCAGCTGCACCCGGGCACGGCCGCGGAGCTGCCCTGCCGCACCGGCCCCTTTGTTCTCAATGTGTTTCATCCAGTTGCGGAAAGCAGTGGCAGGGATGGGCGCCACGCGGGAAAGCCCCGGGAGCCCATCCAACACTTCACAGCTGGATCCGTTCTTATTTTTGCAAAGTACCCTTTTAATTAATGAAACTGAGTTGCAGAAATTTTGTCCCACTCTAAAAAACCTTGCTGCTTCCCCAATGCAGAAAAGGCTACCACTGGAATGAAGCCTGTAGATCAACATTGGACAAAGACGGTAACCCTCTCACCCCACAGCAAATTCTGACTCAGGGCTTGTTAACAACTTAAACACATTTACAATATTCTTCAGTGCATCTTGGAGATTACTAGAGTTTTAATGACTGTACAGTTCCTTGATAAAACGCAAGTATCTTTTGAAACCACTAAGGGAGTTAATGTTAATATAATTGTAATGTCCCAGGCCTGGATTTATAAGCTTGTATATACCTTCTGTGAAGGAAAATTGGAAAATTTAGGTATTGTTAAGTTTCCTACAGGTGATTTATTTGTTGTGTATGTCATTTTGTAAGTTAAGAGACTTAGCTGTAAGAAACTTTCCCAAGTGGTCAGCCCTGGACCCACATTGTTAATGTTTTACCATACCACCTTGTGACTCCCTGCATTGTTCTGATTGCTTTTTGTGCCAGTTATTGGGTGCTTTAATCTGTCCCCCTGTTCATGAGAAAGATAAGGTCTTGTGAAGTCATGTTCCCAACTGATATTGATAAAGGTTTGTTTGTAGGATATGTTAAGGAAACCCTTCCAGTTAAGGTCTTGGCTCTGGCCAAGCCCTGGCCCTAACTGATTGGGAATTACACCATCAGACCCAGGTGTTTCTGCGCTAAAAATGTAGTCAAGTGACTTTGACTTGCTGATTTGGTCTTAGAAAAGCTGGACCCCCTTTTGAGGTAAACTTGGAAACCTTGCCTGGGAAAGGTCCTTCAGGTCCTTACTATGAGATGGGCCTCCCCAGCAATTGCAGACTCTGGATGATAGTAAAGTATTTAGGCAGTTGATGATAGTTACATTAGATACGTTGTTTTACTGTTCATAATAAAAGAAGCGCATGCTATCAAAAAAAAAAGGGGGGAGAGGGAGAGATAAGAAATCCTGTTCAGTTCTGTTCACTCTTGCTCAACAGAAAGCACTCTGGGAAAGGTTCAGCTAACAGCGAGGTAAAAAACAGGTCAGATGACCAGAGAGCGGGTTGTATGACTGGCATGTGGTTGGCCTTGTGTGTGAGGCAGTGATTGGTTGGGGAGATGTGTGGATACCACGTGAACAGAGAGCTGATTGAGTAAAGGGATGCGTGAACAGTTGACGCCACAGTAGCAGGCAGCCCATGTGTGCTTCTTTTGGTTAAGTTTAGAACATAAAAAGGCTTTGTTTGTTACAACAAATGATCTTCTTTGGAGCAAGCAAGGAGGTCTGTATGTCTTTGTTCCCCATTGCTACAAGAAGCAACACAAGAGAGCAAGAGGGAAGGACAGCCGGAATCACAGCCCAAAAGTCAGATGTAATTAGGCTGCTATAGCAGCACAACTTTTGTTTCCACAGACACTTCAGACATACTTCGTTGCCCCTCAGAAAATGCAAACCTCCTGATCGTGTTCTTTGGAGAGAGGGTTTACAGAAAGATTTGTGCTTATCACTAAACAGTTCAGCTTTCACAGCAAAGCTCCACTCCTTCCTTCATTCCTAACTTGTTATTTTATAGATGAGTTAATTTCAATCTATTAGGCTTTTTGCCCATAACAGGACAACCCAACTCCATTCCCCCTAGCAACCCACTCCTGCCACCAAACCAGCCATAATACGACTCTGCACCAAAAAGGCAGGATAGGAAGGGACAGGCAGGAAGGGGCAAGTGTTGGAAGATCGGGTAAATAGAGCCCCGCAGTCCCTATTTCCAGCTGCCCTGCAGCTGTGTGGCTCACACATAGTGTAAAACTGAATTCTAACTGGCTTCCTGGCTCAGCTGATTTTTAAAAACTCCAAGTTTAATTGTCTAGCAGACTCCCTGCATAAGTACATAGCTAAGATATAAATGAAGATCTGCCTGCTCATGAGGGAGGGGACACAGTGTTACAATGCAGCACCTTGAATGTAACATGACATTTTTACCTGCCAACATGATTCTGTCACCACTTAACTTAGTTAGGAAAACTTAAGTTAGTTAGTTAAACTGAACTTAGAGGAAAGAGATGTGAACCCAGGTCAAGACCTCCATCCTGTGGGTAAACACAACGGCACATTCCTTGGGGATTTCTAAAAGTACAAAAACCTCATGGAAGAAAAAAATTAAGTAAGTCTACCTGTTTCCACAGTTTCAGTCTCAATTTCTTGCTCCTCTGCTACATCTTGCATCAGGTAAGTCTCATCATCATAAACCAGGACCTGAGCAGCGTAACCCTGTTCTAGTCTGGCACTAGGAACTGGCTCCACAATCACTGCTGGGAATTCAGAGACTGGCTCATTTTCCTATAGAAAGGAAAAAAAAAAGGAAAGAAAAGAAAAAAAATGCTCTAAATACTGCACTATTGAACTCTACGTCAATATTTTCCTCTTATGTTCTTACATTCTTTATGGAATAATAATAACTTTAAATATTTTTAAAGAAAATTTTCTTCCAAAGCAAGAGATAAAAAGAATAAAACATAGATATCAGACATCACAGAGTGCTTTCTAAATCTCAAAGATATTTTCCTGGGTTTAAGGACTTAAAATTAAAAGCAGCAGACAGCTTTAAGATACTAGAAAAGACCACACTTTCTAACGAAGACACTCAGCTGTGGGAAGTGTTTCCTCCCTCTGCTTGATGAAACGTAACAAAGGCTTTGACTATGCACTGCAAGATACCTATATCTGACCTGTGTTTTATGGACATACGCTTTGGGGTAAGTACATAAGTTATTACAGAAGAACTGACTACTTCAAAGCCTACATGCTCATCTTTACTTATTTAAGGATCATAATGTCTGTAAAAGCATATATAATCAGTTATAGTGTTGCCGAAGTAGAACCCTGCCAGATTCTGCTTATTAAAAGGAGAGTAGAATATATTTATTATTTGTTGATAAGAATGCAAAATACAATAAAATATGCTGTACTATCTAACTTTAAAGAGGTCCATGTATTGTTCTGCTCAACTCGTTCTATACCTCAAGACACGTCTGAGATCTTTAAAGAAAGCTTAGGATAGAATATAATTTTGTAAACCCAGTCTACGGTTGTACTGCAGACTTCAAAACTTCCTGCTTCCACTTCTGTGATAACAAAATCTTCTGTTAAAAGATATTTCAAAAATGGCTGCACTCTTCCCCCTTACACAACAATCTCAGATCCATTTCATTTGTTTTCACAGCAAGTTTATAGTGAATTTTTCTTCTAAATTAAGATAAAAGGTTTCAAAGTTCAATAGTAAGTAAGTGCTATTTAATTTTCTAACCTCTTGACTTTTTATTCCATTGCTGTCAAACTCCAGGGCAGGGCTTCCAATGTCAATCACTACCGATGTCATGGTGCATCCCCCGAAGATTCTTTGAGAACTGTTATCTCTCTTGAAGACAGTAATGCTGATAGCCTCAGGATATCAAAGGCTTGAATTCACAATCCACTGCTCTTAAATAGCTAGGCAGAGGTTACTGAAAAACAAAATAATTTTAAATTATTTGCATAATTTATACTCAAAAATCTTCCAATGTTTACGAAATCTCTTGCATGCTGCATCTCTACATCAATACAGGGCATCAGCAAACACTGAGATCAGGGCTTTCTAACAAAAGTCAGAATTTGGCCCAACATTTTTAATAAAACCCATCCATTGGAAGGCTACAACAATCACTGAGGTTGCAAGAAAACAGGATCGTCTAATACATATTGAAGAAAAAAAATTATAATCAATACTCCCATAGGCAAACTCAATGAATCTGCTTTTCAGTAGCAGGAAGCCAGGCTAAACTAAACTTATCTTGCACATTTAGGGAAAAGCTTGTTTGGATTAGTGCAGAGTAACTGGGCTTCCCCCGGGCAAGGTTACACTAACAAAAATTACAAATGCTGATCTCCCCAGCCAGATACAAACTAAGCAAGGAATAAGCATAAGATACATTTCAAAAGAAAGAAAAAATATACACAATTTAGAAAAAAAAAATAAGGCTTTTTTTGCTCACATTGGTGCTCCACTTTACATGACAAAGCATGACTCATACCTAACTACATTTCATTTGTAACAGCACAAAACCCCCCCCACAGTTACTACTTTATTTTCCATTCTTTCATTTGTAAAGCTAGCAACATTTTTTGATGAAAAAGAAAGCCAAGATCTCCTCTGCTCCCCAAACAAGACTCGGGCTGCAAAGCCTTTAACAGGCATCCCTTGGAGCCATATATACCTGTCACCCTCCAGATTTTCAGAACAAAAAGCCCACTCCTTACCTATCAATTATTCCAAAAATCTTTAAGTTCAGAAATATGTAAAATAGAAAAACAACTGTTTATGAGTACACTAAAATAATCAATCAGAAGAAAAAATTTAAAAATCTGTTTTATTGCAAAAACTTTTTCTTCTTCTACAGTTTTCCATTTATATACACAATAGAAATATTGCCAATGAATCATAACCCAAAACAGAAATCCAAAGAAATTAAATTGCATTTTAATTTGGAAGCCCAGACATTCCAACCTGTTTCAAACATCAGCATTATTCCTGCAACTCAGACTTGTAGCTACATAATAACATATAGTGCTTCATATGGATATGGTACCTCTGCTTAAGAATGTCACAAAGCTAATTTCATTCTCATGCAGAATATTAACACAAACAATCAATAATGAAAAATAAATATTAATGCAAATAAACAATCATATACTAGACCACATCTACTGTATATTTATATTTTACATGCTATAATCCCACACAGGTGGCCAAGTAACTGCCAAATTGCAGCAACTGAAAACAGTCAATACTGTTTACGAGATCAGGTTCTCTCAAAAATATGTTATTTCTGTCTTTTGGGTTACAAAAGGTCTAGATTACTTTTATGCTGATCTATCTCTACATGAATCACCGATTTCCTATAAAAATGAAGTTAAGGCAATGTGGGAACAAAAATAATAATCCTAATTTTCCAGTTGGGGCAGAAATCCTAGTAAGGACATCACAGGGGAAAGGAAGTACACAGAAGAATGCATGAGATGCTAAATCACAGCATTCATTAAAAGAATGGTATCTTCAGACTGAATACGTGGGTAGTCCAGCAAGGAACCCAAAGTCTTTATACAATAGGATTTGAACTTCATACTGACATTCAGTCAGCAACATTTTCAAAACTCTGTCAGGGTAGAGAAAACAACAAGCCCACTCGTCAGCAAGTGAGAAGGTAAAAGAGTTTCAGTTCAGTCTGGTTTAGAAGTTCTAAGTTAAAGCAAACACTCAAACACACCCGCACACCTACAACGTATACGAAATTCCCACAGAAACAGCCCTTTCTGAATGAATCAGCATTTGCCTTCTTCCCTTTCCCTAAGTAGTACGTCTCTAAGGAAGACTTTTTGCTTCTCCCTCAAATTGCAGTAGGACACCGAATCTATTCCCCATCCTCTCTCCAGCAAGACCCAATTAATTTGATTCCTGTAAAAGGAAAAGCCTGACTGGTCACTTCCAGGAATCAGCTCAGAAATTCACATTTCCCAAGACTAAGTGGGCCAAAAAGGCCAAAAGACAATTAGACTCAGACTCTTAAAGTAAGAGATGATTCAGGTTTGTAAGAGACCAGGCCGTCCCCAGTGATACAATTAGCCAGCATGAAAGCTGGTTCAAAGTTCAACTAGTTTTGAATTACAGAACAATCTGCAGAAAGATTAAAAATAAAACCAAAAAATGCACACTGCAAATGTAATTCCTCTCTGGATAGATGCTTACAATAAAGCAAAATGCAGATTAACATCAGAGGAGAAAAAATAAATTTAACACTTCCAAAAGAAATTACCAAGTCATATTATTACAGTTCTGACACCCACTTCTCTTCTTCCTGGTAATGGAAAATTCGGAGAAAAACTAGTTCTGAAACATTTGGAAAAACCCTTACAACCACAAAAACATCCTTGCTGTATCATCTGTTATTTTTATACACATCTCATGGGAAAACAAAAATAAATCTACATGCTCCCATCACCAAATAATAAAAAACAAAACCCCAACCAAACAAAAAATTCTGAATCTTCAATACTTTGCCTCAACAGCAAGAAGTTTCTATTTACCACTACAAAACACACAACAAAGACTCAAATTTTTTATAACTTTCACTGGTCAAGACAACCAATTAGAGCAAGTCTTCAGAGGTTACAGGGCACTTGACATAAAGGCTGCAAAATACCATTTCCTTCACATATTGAATAGTACATTTTTCTGACCTACATTATGTATCCAAGTGTGTGCCTACAAGAAATCCAAACTGTTCTCGTATGTTGCTAGCTTAAAACTACTGCAAATCATAACCATGATGAACACATCCCACAAAAAACAGTATCTTACGATGATTCCCCTGTGCACAGCCAGCTATCAAGTTAACAGGGAAGCAAATATGCAGCTCAACAGAATAAAAGATAATAATTGAAAAACAGTGTGGAAAGGACGGCAGAGAAGGTGATCTCTTCTAGGCCAGACTTCAAGTGAATTTTTTTAGGACTTGTTTCAAAACAAAACTCTAAATACAAGTCTGCAAATAGCTTTAGCACACTTTCATTTTAACTATAAAAGAAACTAGCAAAAAAAACCAAACCAAACCAAAACGCTTGAAAAAAGATGCCCATACATGAAAACAAGACAAACGTGGAGAAGTCTGGGCAGCAGTGACCAGAGGCAGATGCTCCCCCCACAGCACTCAAAACCACCACAAGAGTACTTGGAACGTCTCTCTTTTATTCAGCTGGCATCCTAAATCCCGAGGAGAGATTTATGTGGATACCTACACAGATGCAACTGCAAGCGCAGGACTCCAGCTAGCAGTAGCATCATACACAGCTTGTTTTTTTCAAAACAGCATTCTTTTGGTTTAATCAAAGAAAAGTTAAGAATGTTGGCTTGAAAATAAAGGTAGTTATACATGCAGAAATACATCGGCCAAGATAACTGCAGAATCCCATTAACAGGAACAAGGCTTCCTAAGGGCACTAATGTGTTCTTTCATAGGTGGAACCTCAAATACAGCAGTACATGCCACCATCACTCTGATACATATAAACCATAGCACACTCCGTAAAACATTTCATGTCGACTGAAAAGTCTTTTTAAAGACATTTTCCAAGGTCATATTTACAGCTCTGGCTATCTGATTCACACTGGCAAGTGCAGAAGAAATGGCAAATTAGCTTTCTTTTTCTGAAACTCAACAAGTCTAAGAACTGAAAAATTAAGCTACTGAAAAAGCTGTCTGAGCAGAAAAAAAGCCCCTAAACTTGTTGCTAAAGTTTGTTGCAGGGGTTATATCAAACTTAGGATACAAAGTAAATCTATACAAGGCCAAGGGAACATGCAATCCATGCAGTTTACAGCACCTTACAACTTACACCAAGCACTACAATTTATAAAGCACAAATCAAAATAAGGAATGGGCAAAGTAGTCCTAGCTACACCATACTTCATAAGTTTTCATACCAAAAAGCAATCATTTTATTGCTGAATGCACAGAAATTATTACGCTGGATCAAATTAATGATGCATCCAATCCAGTAAAAAACTAGAAGACCTCCTTCCACACATATTTAATTTGATAATCTGAACATCCGAAGTTTGCTCTGAAACCTCAACAGCTAAAGCTGATGAGCCCCAAAACATGTAAGCTTATAATCACTTAGAAACTATTAACGTTCTGCAAAAAGCTTTGTGGCTTCAGCAGGCTTCTTCTGGACCTTCCCGTATCTCATCCTATTAGCAGGCTCTCTTCCCACTGCTCTCTATTTAAAGATACCCTGAAACCTTCTCTTCCCTCCGACAGAAATCTTACATACTTACCCTTAATTTGTACCTCTCTTTCCAGCGAGTTGATTGTTGGCCCTTAGCAATCATTTCCACTCCCCCACAAGACAGAGTAGGGAGGAATTATTCATCATTTTACATAAAGTAGCAGAGACGATTAAATTAAATGGTGAGGATGTACGTTTAAAAAACAAACCCCAACACACACACTCTAAAAGGAAGTTGTATGCGCAAATTCCGTAATTAGCTTTGACAGGATATTCTCGAGGTCAAAAACTTGTAAGATTTAAGTTATACAGCTTTATGAAGGTAAAGCCCCTGAATAGCTTATGAGACTATTGAACATAAAGATGTGTCTAACAGTCTAAAGTTTAGGCACCTTCTGAACCAGATACTACCGAAACCTGAGAGATGAAGAGTGTGTCACTGATGAACCATCCTCTTCCCAGCACCTTTCCTAAAGCAACTGATCCTGTCCACTGTAAGAGATGGAATGAGAGGAGAAGGAAAAGCAATAAGGATTAGACCCAGAACCTGTTTTTAAACTTACAGTAAGGTCGTGCTGTCTTTGCTAAAGAAGTAAAATGACTAAAGAAAAGTCCCAAGAAAGAAAACAATGACTAGCCATAAGGGAGGGAGGAGGCAGAATGAAAAACTGAATTATTTAAGTGGGGAGAGACAAGAGGGAACACATCTAAACAGGTAACAGCTAAACACGAACTGGGCTCACCCAGCACAACGTTTTACAGTCACGGTATAATGAAAAGTACGCCAGACTTCTGCTGTTTATCCGTGGTACAGGCAGCGCAGGGTGCACAGCGAACCCAGGGACGAGGCACGGGAGGAGCGACCACGCATGACATCGAGTGTCCAGCACACCCGGGCTGCCATGTTCTCCCGACGTCCTGTGTAAACAAGGCGCTGCCCCTTGGCGCTGCCCCAGCCGCCTCCCCGCTCCCAGCACAGCCCGGTCCGGCCCGGGAGGCTGCGGGCCCGGCCCGGGAGGCCGCCCTGCCTCAGGCTGTTTACACTGACAGTGCCAGGCACCGCCCGCTGCCCCTCCAGCGGGCGCGGACCCCGCAGGGAGCCAAGTCCGGGGGGAACAGGGCGGCCCCGGCTCCTCTGCCGCGCCCCGCGCGAAACCGAAAGTGTAGCTGCGGAGGGCGGTGGGTGGGAGGTGCCGGCGGAGCGACCCCNCGGTGAGGCCGGGAGCGTCTCCATGAAGGAGCGTTCCCTCGTCTTTCCCTGCTCCCGGCCGCCGTGTCCCTAGCCGGTAGGAGTCCGTGTTCAGGACGCAGGGAGCGAGACCGAGGGGAAGATGGCACCGGGGTGTCGCTGCCCCTCCGCTGTGTCGGAACAGGTACCTGCGCCCACAGCTCACTCCGATCCTGCGGGCGCGGTCTGTCCCGGCAACGGTTCTGCTGCCGTGCGCAGGAGAATGAACTGTCAGTGTGTCTGGCCAGCTGCGGAGCCTCAAGCGTGCAGAACCAATTCCAGGCAGTGTTCTGTCAGGGCAGTGCTGAAATGCCGGCCCCCAGTTCTACCGCGCCGCAGCCGGCTCACAGAGCGCATGGGTTTGTAACCAGTCAAATTCGTAATCCAGTTTTTGTTGTTCCCTTGGAAGTACGAGACGCACTGTCAGACTCTGCTCACGAAGCAAGTATGCATCGAGACTGTCTTGATCTAGCCTGGTCTGAAGTTTTGTACAGAATTGGTCTTCTTTACAAACATTGGGCTTCAACCATTATGTCCTTCTTGGCATATCACAGAAATAAACAGAAGAGCTTTAGCTGGAAAGGAGGCATTACATTTTCATTGCAGACAGAAAGAAACCTCTACATTGCCAGGGAGGTTTTCTGCAATGCAAAGCCACTTGCTGTAAGGAGCTCTAGGATGAAGGTTTCTGTTCAGACTGATGTGGGCCCCCTGTGCCTGTACCTTGTAAAGGTCTGGTTTAAGGATCTCCCTTGTGACAGAAGCCCAGCCCCTGTGACAGGCAGTTCAGTCACACACATCTGCTTCTCACTTCCATCTGCGTGCGAAAGTACCTCTGCTACATCTCAATTTCCATCTGACCATCCACATATACTGCTCCTTTGGCACTCTGTGCATCTCCTGCTTTACTCTGATATCCAATCTTCAGCTTCTGCCTTCCGCATGTTACCACCCACTGCTCTACTGCTCTGGCTCCTCTTCCTTATGCATTTGAGCTGAATATTTCTTCCCTCTGCGTTTTCAGGGCATCAGCTTCCTTTCCTAAGGAAATAAAATCTTTCAGGGGTCTTCAGGCTCTGGAATCTGACTGACTTTTACAGGTTACATACAATTTGAGTTTTCCAGGATAAATAGCAGGGCCAGTTATTTTACTCAGGGATGACACAAGCATCTCCCTGACAATAAAGGTAGGTCTAAAAATATCAGTCCTGAGCCCTGAAGCATGGAAACATTGGTGATTCTTTCTTTCCAAAAACATGTCAGGCATTACTAATAATAGATGGTGCTACCAGCAGCCTCTTACGTAAGCAGCCACTACTGAGGTGTAAATTTAAATGAGCTATGGCTTTGTAGTAAAGCACACACCATAGCAAAATTGAGCTTTTACCACACACTAAGCCTGCCAGATATATAATAAGGAATACACTTCGATGTTGTCAGTTACAGATTTGGCTGCTAGTTTATATTAACAAATAAATTTTCAGTTGTCTATGTACTCTTTAAAAGGTAAGAGATATCACTTTTAGGTCTTTTGTTTGCCTTTAAAAACAAGACTCAAATTATATGGGGGAAAACGTTATCATTAACTATATAGCTGACATCCATGTTGCTGCTAGAAATTATAGTATTCAGTGTTTGCACATTAGAAAATGTAATTATTTTAATAGTCTCGCATGTAAATAGTGTCACAAATGTAACAAAGATATAAAGCTAAAATCTCATTAATAGTGGATGATAGAAGATAGCAGATGACAATTATAAAATAAATGGAAGAAAAGAGCAAGTCAAGAGAAGGGTGGGGTATTGGGAGGAAAATATTAAAGACTTCCTGGCAAAAGTTGCTGTGTTATTGACTGGAAACATGTCTGGCTGGATGGAAATTTTAGCCCTCAATGACAGTTTTTTTGCAGCCTGGCAGACCTAAGTGCTGTCAGTTTCATCTTTAGTGCTTATTTAGTCCTGACTTGATGTGCTCACTTTTTGGGATTTGATTTGGGTTTTTTTCCTTACTCTTCTTTCCATGGGTCCAAGTTAAAACTCAGAAAAATTAGAAAACCTCTTGCCTTGATCCTTTTCATGGAAAAGAGCAGACAGCTTCATTAAAACACAGACCCACTGTCAGCAAACAAAAGCCATGTACACCAAAGCTGCTTCGCACATCTCAGTAGCTCCTTCGTGAGGTGACGTGGCCATTACTTAGGGGTGCTCTAAAAACAGACTCTTAAGTGGCCCCTTCTGTAAAGCTGATGTTCATTTTCCTGCCACCTGGCCTTAGGTTGTCTCCACACTCCGGATGCCACAGGACATACTGGTGTTGCTTTGCACATTGCTGAAGCTGTCTGTGCCAGCAGGAAAGAAATCTCAGATGGGCTCTTTGGGATGGATATTTTGCTGCATGTATTTGTCACAAAAGTGGTCACTTTGCTAGCACAACTCTGAAACATTTGAGTGGTCTTGCTTTTATAAAAAGAAGCCCTTGTAGGAAAAAAAGAGGTACTACATTGTGAGCTGAGAGCTCAAAGATTATTGCTGGTAGAAAAGTCCCAAATGGAGGTGGCTATTTTGACACACTACTGATAACTGGAACAGGTCTTTAGTAGCTGTTCCAGGCAACACTGCAAACGCTGACTCCAGAAAGGGCCACTGAATATCCACTTTGTACACGACAGAGGAACAAATGTCTCCCCAAATCATGGGACCATAGAATGGTTTGGGTTGGAAGGGACATTAGAGATCGATCATCTAGTTCCAACCAGCTTTTGGAGTTATTTTTGCAGGGATATGTGACCTATTTAGTGGTCTATAAATCTGTTGATTCACATATTTCTATTGCCGAAGATAAATACCAGATAAATGAAAGTTCCATCTGTGGAGAATTCCAGATCCAACAGAATTAAGGCAAAGTTTCAGACTTGCTGCAAGGTTTCTGTGCTATGAAGACACATGACTAGTGTCAACTTCACTCACATTTACTTAAACTTCCTATCTACCACCCTAATTTTATTCATACTGTAGGCTCCTAAAGCAGCTTATATTTTACTGTAAAGACCTTTACATTGCATGTTTAAGTCAAATATTTTCTGAATTCATTCCCTCTCATTTATAATTTTCCCTTAATATCATACAAGGTAGAGTAAAATAAAACAAAACCTTAAACGAAAAAACCCAAACGCATACCTTCCTTTCCTTAAAGCTACAATGCTACTTTGCTTGTAAAGTAGGTAAGACCAAAAAGTTTCTGATCCTCAGCTGGGGTTGTAACACCACTAATTACATGGGAGGTATGTGATTCGAGCAGAGGAACAACGCAATGCCAAAACAAGCCTGTTTCCAGATAAATAAATTTATCTTGCCTTTAAAAAAGAAAGAATTATATAGAAATAAAGGACTAAGTGGTTTGTTGCTGTATGTTAGACTTCAAAATGCAGCAGTTGCAATATTTTAGAAAGAAAAAGAATCATTGTGAAAGAGGACTTTACTTCATTTTCACTTAGAAAATACATGGGATGTACATGGCATGTTGGTTTTCTTAATTTAGAGGTAGCACAAAACAGAATGCCCCCTTCTTATACAGGGAAACCCTTTGGAAATTGTGGTGAGTTGCAAGAAGAGATTCCATGCAGAGACTAACCAGTTTGTTTTCAGTTATTTTGGTTTAAGGAAAAAATAAAAAATAATTGTCCTCAAAGACATTTTTGTTTTTCATAGCATAATATTTCAGCATTGAAAACTACTTTTCGTTCAGGAACAGCCAAGCTCTGCAGTTCAGATTGACAGTGGTGAGTGAGGGTACCTCAGAACTGGTGTGGAACACATGACTCTGTGAAGAGACATGCAGAAGGGGAGTGGGGTAGAAATGAAGCCATTAAGGATTACTCATAAAGTAACAACTTCAGACACTTGAAAGTCCTTTTCTCTTTGTTTATAACTAGAACTGAGTACTTTGTGTAACTTGCTGCTGCAGCCAGTACTTGTAGTAAGTGAAGAGGGGTAAGACTGCAGTGATTTTGATTTTACAGAACTTCATTAATAATTTAAATGGAAACAAAGACATTCACATCCAGCCTAATTGTGTTCCCATAGGCAAGAACTGTCAAGCCTTGAACAGTTACTCCAGGTTTGGCTCCTTTCACTTTGTAAGAGCCTCAACACCAAATACATTGCTTTGGAAATCAGTCACTTACTAAAACAGTGGAATGAAAAGTATTTGTATGATTTGGATTTTCTACAAACCACAAATAATAAAAAAACCCCAAACAACTCAAGCAAATTTTCTCCAGTGGGAAAAAAGCATACATTATTAATTTCTTCCTATATTGTTCAGCTCCAGGTTTTGGGGATGAGGGAATTCTTTCTCTGTCCCAGGTTTTAGTAATCTTATTGCTTTTGATTTACTGCCCTCTTCTGCTTGATGATGTGAGTGCATGTTGTCCAATGGTTAATTATGCTCAATTAGCCCTCACTAGAGAACAACATTTCCCACTAACTACTCAAAAAGAAAACAGCCTTATGCAGGAAGAAGGAAGCTAGGAAAAAAAAATCACATTATGGGGGGTGGGGGTGGGGTGATCAGTGAACCCCCATGGGCCTCAGTAATTTAATTATATTGTAGAGATAGAAAGAGGAAATGTGATCGTGATACATATCACTGTCTCTCCTCTTCCACTTCTTCTCTATATTTCCCTCTTTAATTGGTTTGCATACTGCAGTGATCATGCATGGACATGGACTCCGCACACAAGATGGGGATGCAAAGTCGTTTATTACGCAGCCAGAATTTCCCCTAAATACCAGCACACCCAGGATAGAACATCATATGAACAGGAAAGATGTTCACCACAGTGTCCCCCAATCACCTGGGGTAGCGCACAGATTTTGCCTATTATGGTAACAGGTAAACAATACTCTATAAGGTCACAAACTACAATCAGCACCTCTCACAGATCCATCCATGTCCACAAACTCACAATCCTCTTCTCCGCCCATGCCCGGTGACCTGGATAGAGTCCCAGGGTCACCGACGGGCCCAGGAAAGAGGCTCTCTCTCCGGCCTTCAGGGCCTATCTCTCTATCACCACATAGTGTAGCCCAACAGCATACCACAGTCAATGCTGAACTGAGAAGAAAATGCACAGGCAGCTGAACTACCTGAGATGAAACACAGCAAGTACAACATTGTATAACACTTTTCCTAGGGCACAAGCAGAGCTCATGCGTATATTTTTTTAAAGATCTATGAGTCATGAAGGTTTTTAAATAAGGAAAATTATCGCTAAAAAAGCAAGATTCTTAGGTAATTGACTGGATCTGCATATGAAACTTATACAAATAATTAACCGACCACACAAAGAAGAGTTTTCTATTGCTCAGAAGTTTCCCGTTTGTTATGCAGGAGCTGTTGAGCATTAATCAAAGTCAGCCTTTCAGAACTTGCTAAAGCCATTTTTTGAGTTGGGTAAAATGTCAAGACAAATTGGAGAACATCTGCAGATAGAGAAATGTCCCGTCCTGCTGTAAGGGTAGTCGGGGAGGATTCCTTTTGATAGATTTCTTGGACGAAATAAATCACAAATGCGGCAATATTGTATCTGAGAACTGTTTATTGATAAAGAAAGATAAGTGTTCCTACCGAAGCAGGATAGTAAAGGGAGCAGAGGGGAAAAGAGAGAAGGAGAAAGAAACGGAAGGACAGAACGTTACCGCTGTACGCGGGGGCGCCCCGCCGGCATCTGCTTGGCAGATGGAGCGTGTGTGCTGCAAACTGCGATGAGTCTGCGCGGCTCTTGTGACTGACTGGGCGTGACTTCCAAGCAGCAGCAGGCCGCGTGTCTTTTCTGTCGGCGAACGACGGCTGCGGGATGACTGCTGGGCAAAGCGGGAAAAGCGGCGGCGGCAAGGGCTGCGGAGCAGGTTGTCGTGGGGATGGGCTGCCTCAGGGGGTGCGGACAGGAAAGACAGGCAGGGAAGAAGCAGGAGAGCAGGGAGAAAAAGCGGGGGGGGGAAGCGAGTTGAACCTCTGGGCGAGCCCCCACTACCTCCAAGAAACCAAATAATATGGCGGGGGTAATTCTGTTACAGTTCATGGCTTTTATGTGCTAAGACTCCTCCCATACCCGATTTCTCGGGCATTTTTTCCCGGGCATCCGGGCGTCTGCCCCATGGGCAGGGGGGTGGTCGCTTGCAGCCTGCTCGTGGAAGCTTCCTCTGCCCTGGTTTGCTGTCAGGCGAAGTCCCCTCAGAGACAGGGCTTCCCGCCATTTCCTAAAGGGGTTGCCTGTAATGTCGGTGGTTCCCTCCCCCCTCACATGTCCTAGCTGCCTCCTGCATGTGGCAGGTGCTAAGGCTCCCCGCATGTGTACAGCCCCTATAGTAATTTTTCACCCCCTGTCAGAAAATGGATTTATAACATATGTTGAGGCATAAATAAAAATTAAATTGGTTTTTCTCAATAAACCACAAGCAAATCATGCTGTTTCAACAACCTGTTTAATTACCTGTAGTTCAAGCAAGTAGCAGGAATAACTCCAGCATAGAAACCTACAGTTTTAGCCCTTTCCCCCCTCCAATAAAGCTGGAGGAGATAAAATCTCCTGCAGCATCCCAAAGAAAAGAGTAATGCCCAGAATGCAGGAGAATCTGGTTACTCATGGTGGTGCTTGAAGCCTGTTGCTTGGGAATGGAATTGACTTCCATCATCCTGCACAGATACCATCTTCTGCAGCAGGTGAGGAGGGCAAGAAAGAAAAGCACACAACCAAGTAATACCTTTCCTAAGAGCAGAACTGTGTGTGTCACAACAGGGATGGCACTCCATGGAAATGGGCCAACCCATGGGCAGAACACTAAGTGAGCTCCTGTGTCCTTTTGAGGAAGGAGCAGTCAATAGCTAACTCATGTAAGCACAGTTAGCTATTAGGAGACAGCAAACGTTAATTTCCAAAACCGAAGAAGCCGGATTTGCCCTAATCTTGTCAAGATAGAGGGGACACGGATCATCTCAGAATCCGCTGAATCATTTCTCAAAGGACTACGCATGCCCCGGGGAGAAAGGTGAAAAGGGCATTGTAAAGAAGACTACTTATCTTCATCACAAAGACCCCTGATGAAGAGGAGAGACCTTCATCAGTGCGACCACCAGGACACACAGCACATGCGTGGCATGTATGCTAATGATGCTGGTGACTTCTGAGAAATAATTTGTATAACCACACCTGTCCCAAAGAATGTGATGAATATTCATGCTTTAACCCTTAATACCGTGCTGTAGAGAGCACCGGTGTGTGTGTGTTTTGGAGGAGCGATCCCCACACACCTGGCGCGCCGAATAAAGCAAATACCCACTTCTTTGACTCTGTCTCTGAAGTGTCTCCGGGCTCGATTGGGGTGAATCACTTTCACATAAAATTCCTTCTGTTCCTGTTTGTCTTCCCTCACCCTCTGTGTGCCTCTGTCCTCTCAGCTCTCCTCTCAGTCTTTCCTAACCACTCACAGGGAGGAGACAGCACCTACAGTAGCTGATTGCAGCCACAAAAGTGCCGCAGAGCTGCATCATATATTTGCTTATCTGCTGCCAAGCACTACAAGTAACTTATTTTAGCTACTGATCTTCTCAGTTATCACACAGCTGGTAGGAACTTTGTGTTCCTCTCACCTGCCTGGTAAAGCAGAAGTTGGGATGGCTAGTTGGCTCAAAATTTTTGAGGGAAAGAGGCCAACAGGTGAGGAAAAGAATCACAACACATTCTTGGCTGGTTTGGAATTCATTGGGTTTTTGTCTTTGTTTTGGTGTTTTTGTGGTTTTTTTCTTTTTCAGAAAAACAGATTTAAAAAGTCGTATCACACCATCGAAGCAAAGAGTAAACCTGAAACTGTTAGATGGACTTTGTTGTCTCCAGAATTTTCAGCTTTGTGAATAGCTGCCAGCAGCAACAGGCTGTCACCCGTCAGAAAGGTGAACTACAGGGACTAACCGGCACTAGAGGGAGGTGAAAATCCTTGCCAGCTGTTTTCACAGATAGTTGCTGACAGCAAAGGAGCAATGTACAGTTTGGACAAATTCTGGAATCTCAAGCTTTGCTCTGGCCTATGAAGTGTATTCTCAAGAACAAACCTTACCTCCCATCTCCTTTAGTCTTACGTTATGTCTGTTCTCTGCTGTGGCCTTGTTCTCCTTAATGATCTATTTCAACAATATTTTTCAACATTTTCCATGGTTCATCACAGCCTTTGCGTACCAACTCAAAAATTCACTTTTTTGAAAGTGAGGGACAGAAAAATATTAATTTATGTGGTATTCAGACTCCATACTAGCCAGACTGAATCAACAATGACCAGGCCTCTGCGAATTGCAAAATACCTCTGTTGTTACTCTAAGAGAATCAAGTGCTGAAGCAGACCATACTGTGCTACATATCATCACAGTTAGAGTTCATAATATATTCCTAATTCCTCTTTGTTTCAAGAGTAGTTTCTTTTTTTTTTAATTAAAAAAACCTAAACGAAACAAAAGCAAAAAAAGAGGAACTCTGACATAAAGCACATGTACAGGCTATTTTGGGACTCTCACATTTTTTTGAAATTGGAAGGATGAAAACTTTGGAAAGCTCAAGATAGTTTGTGATTCAATCCTTCAGGCAGCTGTTCCAGACGGCTAACGTACTTTGCCATGTACCAGAGCAGTTCTAGAGATAAAGAGCCATTCAGAAAAGCCTACAATTTCAGAAACCCTACTGTTAGATGCAGTTAAAATAACTTCTTTTACTAGGAATTAGTGAAAATGAAGAAATAGAACATTTAAGTGCATACATCCATCATAGCATGTTTAATCTACCAGATAAATAGACTCTTATCCAACAAAATACTGGTCTAAGATTTTTATTCCAGTAGCTTTGGCTACAAAAATTGCTTTTAACACAGAAGCTTTATCCTTTAGGCAGAAGGCTGTGGTTTGTCTTCTTGAAGCTCAGGAGCCTGCTTTTGTCTCTGCCTTGTTCCAGTTATTCCTAAGTAGGTCCAGGAGCAACAGGTTATATTTTTGTTGGAACACTATTATAATTTGCTTTATGATAGGGGAAGGAGCATATGTTGCTTTGTGCTATGGGTAGGAATATCATAATGCTGTCGTTTCTCTTTCAACATTTTCCAAACTTCTGCTTGAAGAGAAAAGAGTCAGACGCATCTTATGAAACACACTTTCTGTATAAATAGTACATAATATACCTTATTTGGCCCTGTTTTAGAATCATTGCCATTCTGTGATGGCTGCACTGGGGTCTCAATGTTTTGTCTTAGATGCACGCTTGTGCACGTAGCACAATGGAGGGTTGGGAGCATAGTGGCATACAAAGCTGTTATTCATATTATATGTATTTTTTATGAAGCTAATACTGAGAAAACAACGTTATTTAGCTATTTGGATCTTTCTTAGTCCCTAAGAATGCTTGTCCATTTAAACACCTGTTGCATAGCCCTTCACAGGGATTTTGCTCTCTGTCTGCAAGTGCTTGGAGACAGGCTTTGCCATGGCCTAAAAGGCTTGTGGTTTTTACCAGTTCGAAGGTTTATACCAAACTTTTGTGTTGTTACCCTACCACCACATGCCACTGTGAAGACAGAGCAACACAGAAAGACCACAGCAAGCTGAATGAGATTTGCGAGGAGCAGAGCCCAGCCCACCCAAGGCAGGAGCCACCACTTTGATCCATGATGACAACACCAACCAGTGCTGTTTTGATTGTCGTGCTGTAAAGTACCTATTGCTACTACTTGCAAACAGGTTTTCTTCCTAAAGCAGGAGCCTTAAAATGTTTACTCCTGGATGTTATTGTGCAAGGAATGGTAGCCTCTGAAATGTTTATGCAGGGGGGAAATCAGATCATGTACAGCCGCATGTAGTATGCTTACAATCACAAATCCAAACTCAGGAGAAAACAGGTTGTTATTTTCCCTGTGATCCAATTAAAAAACACTAACAGCTACTTTTATAATATTTTGACTTGATTTTAGAACCTTTTGCCTATATTTTAGCATGGAATGTTACAAAGGTATAACTGTGCACAAGAACAGTTTGGACCAAAAGTAAGATATCTATGTACATATCAAGACAACAAAGACACAGAAGGAGTTAATCTGGCATGGTTTAGTTAAGTCTACTGCTTCTCTTAGCACATGAATTTAGAACATGCTTGACTGGATGCTTTCTACAGCAGAGATGTTAGTCACAGAAGCATCTCTCTAGGCAATGTAAATCATCTCCTGCAGCACTGAATACTGGCCCTAATGACCAGTGTGTGATAGGACAAACTGCACAGTTTCTTTTATGTCTCCAAGGAAGAGTATGAGGTTTCACACAGGAATCAGCTGGTTGATTGCCACAAATAGTTGCATTGAACTTTCCAAAGGCTTCCGCACTGCTTACTGGGAAAAAGAAAAAAGAATCTGATTTAGAAGAAGCAACAATAAATGATGTTTAGCAACAGACACTATTCAGTAGGTTTTTTTCTTTGCAAACATTCAAAGCACACTGTAAATTTGACTGCAGGTTACCAGTTAAGTGAATTACAGAGTATACACAGCACTGATGTGTAAATGATGCTTCTGTGATGGCTTATGGGAACTTGCTCTGTTGCTATTACCAAAGCCCAGTTTCAGGGAATCTGTTATGTTCATCCACATTGCTCAGGCATAAGTGGATTTCCCTGCATGCTGGAGTTACTTCTACAAATAGTTACTTGCTTAACTTTAAGCACAAGGTAGACCAATTCTTTTTGCTGAGATTACTTATATAAGTAGTTCCATAGCGGTGTCACTTTGGGCCCAATAGCCACACTCAGTAGAACAGCTGAACATCTCAGGCATTCTCTGAGCATCAACTTAGGGCTTTATCTGAGGATTTAATCCATTACTACTTCCTCTATCCCTTCACCAAATAATCAGTATTTTAAAAAAAAAGTTAACTAGATAGTGACTTGATTCTCACATCAACGTTCTTTTAATTTCATTTTCTTTGCCTTGAATTCCTTAAAAAGTATAATGTGTTTTAACGCAGACTCACAGTTAAGCTTCATACTCTGAAGTGTTTACAATCAAAACACCAAAAAAAAAAAAAAAAAAAAAGAAAAAAAAAATTTTTTCCNAAAAGGAAGAAAGAATTCTTTCCTGACTGGGAATGCAGTGTGGTTCTAGACTTGTAAATTGGTCAAATGACAGCCAGTAATCTTCCAGCGCCAAGTAGTAAAACGTTTCATAAATCTTTTTCCCCTTGCCAACAAGATCAAGTTGAAACTCAGTGAGGCCCTTTTGTTACCTTGTGCTGCTATACTCATAAAAAATAATTTTTTTGTCAAAAAGAGTCCAAGCAGTTTAAACAGAATGGAGTGGACCTGTACACTGGTAGGAGATTAATCTATTTTTTAATCTATTTTCAATTTGTTCCATCAAAGATGTTTCCTACAGCTTGCCTTCCCTGCTACCCCTGCCCTTCTTAGTTACCACCTTTGCCTCTGTCGCTTTGATGTTGGAGACAGGAATGCAACATGACACACCTTGGATCATGCACAACAGCCAACTTGATTGAGTCCTCCTGTACTTATATAGATCTGAAGGTCCGTGCGGTCGATCCCTCTTGGCTGAACCAGTTGCCACCCAGCTACCAGCCAATGGCTGCTTGCAGCCCCAGCGGCCTGGGCCTGCTCTCCAACAGTCCATACTGGTTGGGTTACATAACGTACCGGTCAAGGTACTGATATAATTTCAGTTATGTCTCAATTATTTCAGTTATAAAACAGGGAGTTATAAAATGAGATTAATTATTATTGTGAGGCCTTCAGGCCAGCTGTTGACCACCACAATATGCCTTCATTAATTGAGTTGGCTGTAGAGGGTATTTGTTGCCAAAATCAAAATCTGGAATAGCGATGCAGCAATTTGTAGGGTTGCCAGATATTTACAAGGAAAAAAAAGATTCTTAACTCAATTGCCTTCTCTATACGATAGCATTTATGTGTTCTTGGTTACTTGGTTTTCTGATTTGGTACCCTCAGGTACCTTTGGCTTTCAATTTGAGCAAAAATAAAAACCTTGAGAGACACAGGCTTGCAGCTTTTCTGACAATAAAAAAATAAAGCCAACTGAGAAAGACACTAGCAAAATAGAAAGAATATTATATCCAGTATTTTTCATTAGCACAAACTGAAAGTGCGGAGAGACTAATAATGAAAGTATTTATTTAAAATAAAACAGTCGAGAGGGCTACTGCTTTATTGGATAGAACAATAACCCAGAAGTCCAGTAGCCATATATAATTTAAACCAAATATCCAAAGAACATTTTTTGCTTGGAAGAAAGCTACAACTCTCAGGTCTTTATCCAGTTTGCATGGGACTAAGATAAAGCTATAAATAAATACACAGCGTGACAATTGATATAGGATTTGCTCCCTAGCCTCTAAAAGATGCTGGCAATGGTTCCCAAAAATAAGAAATACTTCAATGAAGTTCTTTTTTTGTTGAGAGCAGAAATACAAATTCTCCATAACAGTGCATGTGCACTTAGCACATGCTGCAATTGTCACCAACTGAGAAAAAAACATAGGTGAAGAGCAGAAACCATATGCTGCAAATGTACTGTGTACCTTTAGGGGTCTTAAGCAACTTCTTCAGCTGTCTTCTCAGAAACTGAAAATGGAGACAAAACACCAATGAGAAACACTGGAAATTACTTACTCAATGACAAATAATCAAGTAAGTTGTTTCCCTTAGTCCAAAGGATTCTTGGACTGACAGGATAGAATTTACAAATCCGTATTAGGTATGCAGACATTTTTCCTTTTAGCTTTTTAATTCCAATTTTTAAAGAGTTTAGAGGCCAAACTTCTAAACTCCTTTGAAAATCTCCACAGTGATGATTTTAACACACATTTTTCTTTGCATTCAATTACATCATTCGACTTCAAAAGCAATATGAGATTGTTTATAGTTGCACCAAAGCACTGCAAGCTTTATTCATACCACATATTCTATATTTTTCTTTACACCAACGCAATTTAAGAAAATTCTGTCTTTCAAATCAAATCAGGTGTTGAAAAAATGTGTTACATGCAGCACAAGGAGAATTTCTTGTTCTTAATGAAGTTCACATCCAGCCACTTACAGCAGGGCACTGAGCAGGGCACTGAGCAGGGCACTGAGCTCACACTGCCACAATTGAATTTAGCAACCTACTTCTACTGCACAGCACACAATTTCAAAATGATATTTTCTGCTAACACTGTGATGCCAAACATAGCCATCATGGGCAGCCACACTGCATCACTTGAGTTCTGCATGCTCTTGCAGCTGGTTCAGTGCACACAGCCACCAGCACTTTGCAGAGACAAACATTTCAGACCCAGCTGGACTCTTGCACCTTCTGAAGTTTGCCATGGCTCCTCAGCATCAGCGTCCTGGCTCTTTGAGTCTGTGTCAGAAATCTCTTGAGCTGCTGAGGCTACTCCTTCCTTACCACTGTCTAAGTTTTCGTCATGGGCAGAAGAAGCTGCAACATCCAAGACTTCACTCACAGTTTCTATGAATCAAATTAGAAAGATAATTGTCTTCTCTTTCCATTCACCATCATAAATGAGGATGAGCAATCAAGGCTCACAAAGCATGAAGTACCTGCCCAACATATATGCCTGAAGTAGCTGAAGACAACAGGATCTATCAGATGATTAAATTTTATCATGCAAATAAAACTTTGCAAATGGAATTCCAGGGAAAGTCTGCCTCTTTCCATCCCTGGGGCAGAAACCTATAAACTGGATCTATTTTCATGTATTTAGACATAGGCAAATATTCTCTAACGTGTATATGATCTCTTGCAGATACCGTTGCTTTGTTTTCTGATTTCTGTCAAATTCATAGGACATTACATCTACACTCCACATAATCTTGGAAAGACATCATGGGTAGTTCTAATGTAAAAATATCCGAGCATCAGGCTGAAGATTCAGGCTGCAATTCCATGACTGCCAACTAGCCATTTTTCAATACTCCTTTAAGCATAAAGCAATCTGTCTCTATAAAAATTCTGTAATAGGTAATATTTAGTAATAGGCAGTCTCTATACAGATACACTCTGCAGGAACACTGAACACATCACCCAGTTGAATGTTAAATTTCACTTGAATAAATTCTCTCTTACCCTGTTCTTCTAAACTTCCTGTCAAAGGTCTGCATCATCCCACTCTAACTGCTCAGCAGGAGAAGGTTTGTCTCTAACTTTCTTCTTTCATCCTATACTAAACTACATGTCTATTAAACACAATTAATTAAACAGCTTCTTTAGGACTTCAATAAATGCAGTAAATAGGAGTTTTATAGAGCTAGCATCCCATACCTTTCCCCAAATATCACCTTGCAGCTAGTTAAATACAGCATATTCGGAACATCGATTCTTTCACTTTACTTTTCAGAATGCTTTCTGGATTTTGAAGAACCAACAGAAAAAGAAATGATCAGGAATTGGCACCTTTGCCTTTATAGGGAAGAGCTATGCAATAGAAATAGTACATTTGAAATTTGGAACTTTAGATATTCTATAGCAAGCAATACTTGATGTAATGCCATATATTTGCTATGGTGACAAGCTGCTGGGTTTCAGTTTGTAACATCAAACATCCAGCTTATATTACCAGAAGAAGAGTAGATCAGTATGCAACTAGAGGGAGCAACATGGTCTTTTCTGCTTTTTATCAAAACCTTGTTTCCTTTGGATGGGAATTGTGTTTATTTGTCATCTACAGGAATACCTGCCTTGACACCAAACATTAACCACTTGTACTGAAAAAAATGTCTCTGGACCGAATTCTTCTTTATGGCTATCAGAAAGGCAATCTAATGCAAAAAAATACAGATTCCTCCCAAGGTGTTCATCCATGTCGCTGTGGAGTAGCAGTCACTCACTAAAATATAAAGGGTCTTGTGGCAGGCATTGAATTTTGAAAGCCTGTGTCTGTTGAATGGGTGTAGTATGTTTATATTGCCCTTGGTTAGCACACAAATCTCAAGCTGGTACTTTTATTCAAGTGGCTTTCCCATCCGTTCCTTGAGCACATGTGGCTGGAGTTCCGTAGGAACCCCTTTCTCGGTGCCACAGCTCTTCTAGTGAAGAGAAATGTGGCGGTGGCTGGTGGTCCCAGTGCACATGCTCATGGCAGCACCAGTGATGGCAGCTTGCACTGGGTCATTATCCTTCAGGCCTCATCTCCAGCAAAGTCAGACTGGCCAATGAAGATCACCTTGGCTTTGGTTCTTTGTCATATTGCAAACTGTCCAAGTGTCTTCTGGTGCTTTGGGCACCATGAAATTAGGAAACAGTCTACAACCTCCTGATGGCTACCCTGAGCATTCATTTGACACCAGAACAAATCTTGGCCTGTTTTTTGGTGGTTTGGACATGTCTTGGAACAAACACTCTGTATTCCATTTACAAGGCCAACACATTTTTCTCTGTCCAAGGGAATTGCTGCTATCCCAGAGCAAAGACAGATTAATGATGCCCTGGCAATCTGAGAATGAATCCCCTGCCTACCTCAGACTCGGGACTGTCATGTGGGTCCTTCTACATGAGGAGCATCAGACATAGGGCTCAAGCCCCTCACATCCTCCCCTACTGATCAGCTGGTAGCACAAAGTGTTACAAAGTTTGGGCATTTCTGCTTTGTGTTCCCCTGGATGTTAAATTTAATCCCAGTGCTATTTCACACCCTCTCTTTTTTCTTCCCTTTTTTTTTTTAATCTGCATGGATTTAATATTTTTTCAATCCAATTTAATCTCTTGCAGTTGTTCCATGTAAAATCCTGCAGTAACACCCTATTTCATACAAGGTATTTTAATCTCTGCCTGATACAATGGTGACTTCTTTTCCATAATCCTTGGATGAAGTCTGTTCAATTATTGCAAAGTTGTTAATAAGCCTGTCATGAAACTCTGCAGCAATGAATGGATGTAACTGAAATCACTCCTAACTTTTGTTAATTCAAATACTAAAATTTTAACCTTCTTTATTTTTTACAAAATAGTTGTAGAGGAGTGCATCTTCACTGGTTCTGTGTTGTTTCCTGAATTCCTGAAGTCCCTGCATTTCCTCATGTAGTGATGATTATGATCCATTTTGTCTATTTATGACAGATTCCTTACAAGTTCTACAGGCTGTAACTGAACAAAATAATCTGGATTGTGCAACTGCTTCTCTGCAATGAGGACACATGGTGTCTAATATTATGCTTTCCACTGAATGCCCAGCTGCTTTATTATCCATATAGAACAATACCACTCCAGCTCCTTAACATCTTTACCAAAACACCCACTTGCAGCATTCCTGCCAAACGGGTCTCAGTCAAGTAATAATTCCATCCTGACCCATACAATTTAAAGCCTGCCAAAAATTATTTAGTTTCCTTTCATATCCACAAAAGTGGGGTTCATTGGCCTCTTTCTTAATTCTCTGGTGGAAACTTCCCCCTGCACACATGTATCCTTCATCAAAAGCACTGGAGTAAAAGGGCTTCATAATTTTCCTGCTTCATTTGGTGTGTTGTGCTACCCCCCTGTCCTAGTAGGATATATTACTCTACAGAATATACAGAATATTACTCTATAGTATACAGAAGGTATACTTCACAGTTTCATACAAGGTATTATATTAGTAGCAAAAATCTCAGCCTCTGTGTATATACCTCTTTTTTTCCTGAAAATTTGATCTTTTTTTCTTAAGCTTTTTCACTGGTTATTTGTCAATTTTCAGTTTTCTCCTGGGATAAGTAGCTGCATCCCAGTATCGCTGGCTACAGCTTTCTTCAATTTTGCTAGGCATTTATGTATACCATAGCACTTACAGAGCTGAATTAGGAGCTTAACTTTCCTGTGATTTCAACAAAAGGCAATATAAAAGAACTTGAAGCCTCAGAGGAATCAAACGAATCACATTTACTAACTGTAGCCAAGGGGCTTTGCATATTGCATCAACAGCTGTTTCCAAAGCACTCAGAAGGATTTGGACATACCAGGGGTCTTGAGGGCAAGCATCCTCAACGTTAGTTACAGCCACAACACACATCCACTACACAACCATCAGTTATATGTGTATGTATATATATGATGTATATTTATACATCAGTGTATAACATCTGTGCAATATCCATTGCTGACGTGTAACAGGGAATCCCAAAATACCTCCTGCTCCTGCCCAGGATAGCTACAGGCACTCCTAGGCAGTCCTGAGCTCCTCTGCTTTAGGAGATAACCATTTGGAGAAGAAATGCATCCTCCAAATTGCACTTGCAGGAACAGAACATGACTGGGCAACATTATACATGCACCTAATGCAATATCAAACCATTTCTGTTGTGGAAACACATCTGGCTTGAGTTGAATAAATACAGAAAATGAAGTTGATTTTACAGACAAAGGAAAATTATGGTTTTGTTTTGAAAGCTTGCATTTAGTTGTTTGGTTTTGTTTTTTTTTTTTTAAATAAGGCAGCAGATTTAGGAAGCTTCAGTAGCTTATTAGCACAATATCCAACATTTCACCTAGAAATATAATTTTTAGGAAACTATCCCTATCATTTCAGTGAAAAACTGCTTCCTGTGTTAAGTAGTAATTCCTGCAGTCTTTAAAGACAATTTTTACAAGTGCTGAAGTTGCAGCCCTGAGAGTGAATGCAGAACTATATGTTTCTATGCACTTACAGTAGAAAACAGTCGAAATACAGGGTGATTCTGCATGCTCATGATGGTCAGTTTGAATTGTGTGAATATTCGTGAGCTCAGCATTCCCCCATCAGAACAGAGAGGCAAGATAAGCAGGGACTGCTGTGCCCTGTATGACTGACTCATTTTTGCTGCAGCTGATAATAAAAAATAACATGCCCAGATTGACTTTCTCCTGCTAATAATAAAGGAAACCCCAAGCAAGTGCATTGACTTCCTGAATCCAGATCCTACTGCTTGCACAGCCTCTTCCCCCAAAGCCTTTAAGCTTTTAAAACATGCTTTCCAACTTTCCTGGGGCAGTTTTTATGCAGTATCAGCCTGGATTTTTGTCTGGGATGCAAAGCTCTAGTGCAAAATTTGGCCAGCTCACACTGGCAGCCATGTCCTACCACCTGGTAGACAATATGCTATAGGATGACCTTGAAGCAAGAAGGTGGAAGGGATATAAACTAATTTATATATTATAGTTTTTAATCTTACTGGATTTTAAACCTCTACCTTGTATTTTTAAGTGGCTTTGTAAGTACGTTTTCCTTATTTACAATACAGATGAAGAAGACAGCTGTTCCACATTTTAAAATTAAAGTTTTATTCAATCTTTTCCTTGCTTGGGGAGAGGTAGGGATTTCTTCCCACAGGACAGAAGTTTTATAACAAGACCATACAAGTTAACCCTAGCCTTCTCAGGAGTACAGCCTGTATTTCTTCCCTCAGTTTTGAATTTCCTTATGAATACATTTAAAACAAACATGTTTTGGTTCTAATCCTAATTCTTTGATTCATTTAAAAGTGATCTTTCCAGTTAGAAACAGCAAAATATTTAAACAGGCACTGGTATCCTGCAATTTTCAAAGATATTTAAAAATACACTTTTCTGAGTGAAGCACTTCACTTAAAGCAGTATCCTTCATATGATGATATTTTTTTTCTAGGCAGTCAGGGTGAGGCTGGTATCTGTAATGCTGAACACCAGGTTCAATTACTTTAAAAATATTCTTTGCAGAAGAATTTGGTTTTATAAAGCTAAAACAATACAAGTTAGCCAGCATCATACAAATGGAATCTGCCTGGAGCACGCGAACCAAAGCTGGATTACAAAATAAGGCTTTGCTATTTCAAGCTGTCTATAACATAACCAACGTCACACACTAATTTCAAAGCGGGGGAGGAGGGGGGAAGTCAAATTTAATTGTGCAATTAGAAACAGTATTTCATTTACAGTCTTTTAGAGACCGTCTTACATTAGAATGTGATGCGTTTGTTTACAGAAAGCTTCCTCACTCAGGTCCATTGAGGATCTCAGGATGTTCCCTGAAATGTTCAGATAAGCAGAGCAAAATATTCCCAGTTCCTTTTCATAGTTTAAAGACCTGCTAATGGAAAATCGGCAGTGGAATAGAACTGACTTTTAAAAAGTCAAATTCTGTCACGCTTGAAAAGTAATTCAAGAATGTATTTGAGAAAACCTGCAAAATAGAGCACAAGAAGCAGGGCTACTTGGCTCACTCAGATCTAATCCAGGGAAGAAGACAGCAGTAGCAGCAAGAGCAACTTTCAGAGCAACTTCACATATTTTGGTTCCATCAGCCTTAGGGAAAATGGAAAGGGAAATTGTTCCAAATCCTGAGGTGGTGATGACAGCTAAGGTCCCTTTCTATGCTTTTACCAGAAGCGACCTGCCACCCCAGGCACGGCTGGCTTGGGTTCAGCATCTCCTCCCTCTGTTCATGGGGCTCGAACCGCATCAATAGGAGCAGGGGGAAATAATAATCACTGAGGCAGTTTGGGACAAAACAGGCAAAGCTGTGCAGCTGTCCCTGTAACATGACCAAGTGCTTTAGGTGCCATTGGCCAGGAAGATCCAGCGAGCTCAGCATGGAGGGCTTGCAGATACCCACAAGGAACATCCCATCACCAGGAATGTTACTCAGGACCACCTGACATGCTTTCTCTCTCCTCACTGGCATTTTATTCAGTGAACATTTAGGATTCCAACCCACTAGAGCAAGTTACCCAACTTACTGCTTGGAAAGAAAAAACACTTAACACCTAAACATTGGGCTTAAAAAGGAAAAAAGGTGGTTGACCACAGACTAATGCCTCACTACAACACTGTGAAATCAGCACTTGAGCTACACACAGGAAAAAATAAACCTCTTAGTTCTAGACAGAGTGAAGGATATAACAATTATTTTAAAAAGTACTGACTATTTTTCAGTCTGATCGTTCCCTTGAATGCAGAGGATAGGAACTAGTGGCTGGAAACGGATTAATTGTTTTTGGAACTGCCCTGGCCTGACCGCGCTGTTACTCGGACACAACGTAAAGGCAGCCTCAACCTCAGCCCTCCCTCACTAGAGCCCATGGGCATCAGGAGTTTAGTCCTTCTGGCATTCCAGCTATTCCCTAGGATGAACACAAACCAAAGGCTCGGAGCCCAAGGTCTTTGGGAAACTGATGAACAAAGGAAAGCTGGGATTTCTAATAAACCTGCCACTATACAAATATGACATCTTTTCCTTTTTGCAAGCCATCGACAAACAATCCAGATAAAAATCCATGAGGTCCAGCTGAGAGCCTAAACCATGGAATTATGAAGCATTTCATTAAGAATAAAAATTTTCATCACTCCATACAGAAAGAGAAACATGTTCAATCAGCCGAGCACATCACAGGTTGTTTGTGCCTGATGTAGGTCACTAGTTCCCAAGAAAAGCCTCATTAGTTCATGCTAATGACCAGAAGACTCCCTTGAAGAGAGTTTATTCTACAATCGATGATTAAAAAGAGATTCAGGGATGCCTGTAATGGTCAGAATAAAAGCATAACAGTGCATGTCACATTAATCCAGCATAGTTTATAATAACTCATAAAATTTCAAGAAAATTGTGTTATATTCTGTAGCATGGAATTGTAGCAATGAGAAGCAACTCACACTGTTTGTTTGTTTGTTTGAAACATAGAACAATTTTTAGTTACTGATTGGAATGGATCACAAGGAAAACTAGCACAAGTTAATATAAACAGTGTGTATGAAAACACCCTAATAATTTGATGTATTAAATCCTTCAGGAGTTCTAAAAAACCTACTAATTAAGAAATTTTCTTTAACATTCCTCATACAAAGTAATGAACCAAGTTTTATCCACTTACACAATTTTCAAAGGAGCAAAGTTGTTGTTTGATAAGGATGTTTTTCACTGCTATAAGAAACATTGCCCAAAAATTAACATCAAAATCCCCATCGTTCCCATTGTGGTTTGAACTGCCACCACAGGAAAACAGCAAGGGGTGCCTGTTGCCATCTTTTCTGTAAAGTAGGAGACTAACAGTATTCCTGTGGTTGTTGTATTTACATGAAATTTTCAAACAGAGGTAATACTACTTACAGTAAATTAAATGCTGAAAGATTTTGTTGTCCAAAGTGAATTGTTGCTTTCCAATTTAAATATATACAATTATTTTAGGGTTCTTTTTAAGTCTTGACAATGGGCTGTTAATACTAGTAAAAGCAGTAAGTCTATTTTCTCCTTAATAGTGACATTCATTTAGGCATTGTTAGTTGCTGTATGTCCTTCTACCAGCTTCAGTATTTTTTTGAGAAGCTACTTGTCCCCTTGTTCTAGAATAGACAAATAGGAAGACAGTCCTTTTAGGCACTTTCCCCCACTTATTTGTTTGCACTCTTAGCTGGCAAGTTCTAAGGTTTTTCCATTTTACCAAAATCTTCCTCTCCAGCCCAGTGCATACTGTAAAATTCTCTTTTTTGCTAACCTGATCAAAACTGAACAGTCTCTCCATTTACCAACTGGGATCTTCAGATGCTCACAACTTTTACAGAATCTTTTTCTAAATATTGTTCACTTTCTTCCAACAGATATTTTTCAGTTGTGCGGACTCATCTAAAACTCAGTTTTATGAAGGAAATACAGGAGGAAGAAGAAGAAACCAGTGGCCAGTGTATGGTGATCAGACAGATATAAGGTAAGTGCAGCAGTCCAAGAGACAGATAAAAGAAAGTGATAAATGTGAGACAGAAATACCCAACAGAAGTTCCAGATACAGATACTTCCCCTGTAGGATAATATTTACATAATTCAACTTCTTAGGGCCTAATTTAGCTAGATCAATCTATCATAACCAATAAAGAGAAAAAAATCCTCATCCTGCATCTCACACAAACAGATGCCTAGAAGGATGTGTCTGTTCTACTGAGCAACGTCATTCTGAAAGCCTCTGAATAAGTATGAGCAATTGCTAATCACTCTGAGGACTCTTCAGTAATTTTCAAAGTACTCACAGTGTCAGCACGCCCAGCATTTGGTAACTTACCAAGCCAAGCCAATGTGCACTGATTATATCGGGTGTTTTTGTCTGCTTGGCATCACTGTATGGGGTCAGCAAAAGTCCTGTCCCAAAAGCAGCATCTCCTGTCCAGAGCAGCCTCCATTTGTTTCTCTAGGCTGCAGACAACTGGCACTGTAGTGCATTTGAAGCTTAGCATGGAAAACACTGGCACATTCATACACTAATCCTCCCCAAAACCAGTCACTCACTCAAACGGCCTTGGAAATAACACACAGAGAAGAGACCGTGCCCTTCAATACTTTCAAAATTAGAAAATAACCTATGCTAGGGAAGTCAGTCTAGAAAAGCACAGTTTGGGGCTAATTGCTTCTGTTATTTCAGTTGATAATGCCAAAACCTCAAGCCTCAATACCAGAGTTGGAGAAGAGTTTGTGGTGGCAACCCAAACACTAAAAGTCACAGATGCAACAACCTTGCCTAATCCAAATAGCAGTTTGCCAATCTGTGAATTTTACAGCATTTGTTCTGTCTGAAGAAAATCTTAATTTATGGTCCCAGACACAGTACACTAGAAAGAGAACAACAGGAACTTAACCAGCAACAGGCAGTAACCAAGGGTGATAGCTCAAGCAATGAAAAGTTAGACTTTAGAGGAAGAGAAAACCTTGGGAACAGAGTAACATAGTTCAGTACTTAATTTTGGTAACAGTATTTCACAGAATTCCAGATACCAGCAGTGGATTGTAAATTGCTTAAATTGAGGCAAGGAGAAAACTCCAAGTAGGTACAATTGTTAACAGTCTGAAATGGAAATTACCCTGATTAAGTATTAAGCATCCACCTCCAAGGCTAGGTTGGTTTTTTGTTTGTTTGTTTGATATCTGTTTTGGTTTGGGTAGGGGGTTTTTTGCACATCCATGAGTAATCACACATTTATATTATCTGTATATAGGAGCTGGAGACAAGCATCCCTTCACAGCTTGCACTTCCAAACATTAGAGAAAGCCTTATACATTAAAAGAAACAATGGCATTTGAAAAAGCAGAGGTTCAGGAAAATACTGGTAGCAATAAAAATACTTGCACCTTCATCTGCAGAAGTAACACCAAATTGCCAACAAAACTGGTAAAAGCTACTTAAATACATATTTTTTCTGAAGTTCTGAAAGAAAAATACTTCTCTACCTCAGTAAAAGTGGAGCTATGCTATTTTTTCTTCCTCTGAATGGAGATAACATGAGTGATAAAGATGGTTAAATCCAAAACTGAAAATTATATCCAGAAGGATTTTAATTAGAATTTTTTTTTAAACACAATAGCTGTTGGCTGCAAGTAGACGCTGAACAAAGTGGTACAGAGAGAGCAGAGAAGTCTTGAAACAAACCTCCATCTTCTTGTGAGTGTGATCCCTATGGAAACTAGTTTTTACATAGCTTAGAGGAAAGGGATGCTGGTTTAGGCCTGTGTGTCAGACCATGTGCTGCTGGTGGCCTTCCTTCCTGTGGTCAGGAACTCCTCGGAAGAACTGGTCTGGGGGCCGTCCTGTTCTGCTACAGGCAAGCCCAGGATGAGGAGAGCTGCATGAGGGAGCAGGGAGTGCTAAGGTGACCTGGAGCAGGTGCCTGTCCAGCCACCCACACCAGGACTCAGGTTACACCAGGTGTAACCTCATGTGAACCACGGCGAGGTCCCCAGGGTTCACCATCCTAGGCACACCTGTCATCAGCAGTTGTTCACAGCAATCTGCACTGGCGACCAGTGGCATGGGACAGCTAGGCTCAGGAGCAAGTTATAACATCCCAGGAACACCAAAGAGATCAGGCAAGGAGAACACTCCCTTGCTTTAGTTTCTCGACAATTTTACATCCCAAAGGTTTGTTTCCGCTAGCTTTACCACCCAGCCAAGAATAACCACTGCAGCAAGGTTTGGTAGAGGGCACCTGGGATGACCCTTGGACTCCCTTACAGCTTTCGGCATAACAGAAGTCTGGTTCTAGTGCTGTTTTCCTTGGTAAGTATGTTGCCAGAGACAATCGATCTTACAAATCAGTAATTTCTAAATAGCTCCTCCACTTTGAGATAACACCAGCAGGAACTAACAGTTACAAGCCATATTTCTTCTTATCAAGTAGTGATCACTAAGTGTATGATGTCAACGTGTCCAGAATGAGATCCTCAGACATCATCACAGAATCATCATAAAATGATTTGGGTTGGAAGGGACCTTAAAGACCATCTTGTTCCAACCCCCTGCCACGGGCAGGAACACCTTCAACTAGACCAGGTTGCTCAGAGCCCCATGCAACCTGGCCTTGAACACTTCCAGGGATGGGGCATCCACAGCTGCTCTGGGAAACTGTTCCAGTGCCTCACCACCCTCGCAGGAAAGAATTTCTTCCTAATATCTAATCAATTCATACACCATGTTTCTCAGGGAAGATCCTAGCTTCCCTTTCTCAGGGAAGATCGTCTTCAATAAAATGGCAGAAATATTTATCATACAGAAGATCCTACCTTATCCAACAATTAACGGTTATTCCTAGATAAGCATTGTGAAAGGAATACACAACCACTTCCAGACACAAGGAAGTGCTTATGAAATTAAAGTGAAAATTTGCAACTGCTCCATAGAGCAAGAAATGCTGCAAGACATTCTTAAACATGTCTCTTAATGGCTCTAATTCACCAAATTTAACATATACTGAACTACTTCCTTTCTAAATGAAGTTGTCTAAATATTCCATAGAAATGGAAATTTTTAGGGCTCTAGATATTTTCACTGCTACCTTATAAATATTTCTACATATAAGCAGTAATAATCACTACCAAGGTGTCTACTTCTACTTTCTATAAACTGTATTATAGCAGATCAGACTAAGTATTGTTTTAAAATGTTATTTGTAATAGATTGTTTTAGAGACAAGCACAGGAGCTATTCACATTTGAATTAAAATCGCATGCATACCTAGACCTTTTATAAAACTCAGCAATTAGATGTGCTGCACTATTTCTCAAGTTTATTTGTTGACAAGGCAATTAAGATGCATCCATTCCTCACTGGAATCAGCAAGAAAAAAAGTGAAAACCGAATCTGCTAACACCTTTGACGGTACTATGATAAATGGCCATAGTTTAGCAGTCAAAATACTTTTAATCTCTGTTTGATCTGTGTTTTAGACATATCCTCTCAAGATTACTGGTAAAAAAAATAAAAAAGAAAACCTAAAAAACCTGCCAAATTAAATTATAATCCTGTATCTTGTGCAATTTATGGATAGTTTTGCACTTGTATTATTGCAATTTTTTTAAAAGCACGGCAAACCAAAATATTTCAAACACCCTTACAGTTCAAAATACAGAATGTTTTGCCACTTATCAATTTCAGTGTTTAACAGCAATTTGATGTTTTATCGTATTGTGAAAATTTAGCCCAATATATCCTTAAAACTGAGACCACAACAGCATTTTCTTTGCTATGCAAGATCCTTTTGAAGTTACATTGATAGAACAGATATAATTTTTCAGTGTGAATATCTGTGGAATGGCTGCTGAACTAAAGTGTTTAGATTCCTTAACAAACCCTTGAGAACTAGATCACTGAAACAACTGTGTAACTGATCACATCATATGCTCAACTTAATATCTTAAGAAATAGGATGGGGTAGTAAAATAAACATTTCACTCTACTTGTTTTAGACAGTAACTCTGGTGCCAGAGGCAGGATGTTTGCAGAGACAGTGATATAATAAACTTAATTGCTTTATGCTCACGATATGTCAAGTTAATGCCTGAATTAATTTTCACTGCAGGACAAACTCCATTAGGAACATAGATGCTCATTCTTAATGTTCTGTAAGAGGCAGAGCTTTAGAACCCACAACACACACACTCAAAAACCACATTCATCAGTTAACCTTGCACTGCAGCAGCTTCTGAATTAGCAGCAAGTTCCAAATTAGCAGCAGCTTCCTGCTGTGCTTCCTCCACAGGATGGGATACCTCTGGACTCAGTAAGTCATTCTCCCCTCTAGCTTCTGGGGATACCCCAGAACTCTCATCCTGTGCTGTGGGTCCAGCACTCTCATCTTGTGCCGCAGGTTCAACAGCAGCTGCTGCATCAGCCTCTTCCATGGCCTTCTCTGCTTCAGTGACTTCATCCACCTCTTCTTCATCACCTTCTAAGGATTTATTCAATACAATAAAGAGAGTAAAATGCATGCATGCAACAAAAATTTCACCAACTACTTTTTATCATCATCCTCATTTAAATTTAAAGTAGGAAGATTCGGGATCAGAATTAACAAAAAAAAAAGGATCCATAATTAATCCCCCATATTGTCTAATGTGGCATCAAAAAACGATGTTTACAAGATGAGGAAACCATATTCTTAATTACTGAGTTTCATAACATGTTTCAATGGGATAAGAAAAGAAACAGTGGCTTAAAGCAAGTGTTGGGGGTGCAGGGGAGGATAACAAAGGACCTTGCCAAGTGCTGTTTCAAACCACTATGCTGAAAGGGCCAGTGATGGTACACACACAGGTGCCAGAGGGAGCATGACTCTGGAATTACCACGTGGGGAATAAGACATTTGGTCTTATATAAGTAAGAAAATAACTTGCTAGTTTTAAGTGGTCAGAGCTCACTTACTTGGAGATATGACCACTTATGACTGACTATTTTCTTTTTACAAATCACAACTCTCTTTTAAAGACTTGTTTGTATCACTGTGGGTCAGACTCTCTAGAACCTGAAAAACAGTGTTTCGCAGTCATGCATCACTTCAAACTCAGCTGAGACAAGTAATGAAAAACTAACAGCACAAAGCAACAAAGATGCACAACCACCATGCAAACATGCACCAACATCAAGTTCACAAAAGAAAAGTTATACACCAACTGTTCATCACAAGTGCACCACTAGAACCAACTCACCATGTGAAAAAATAGAACTGGAAATAGAGTTTGTAATACAGTGTAAACTACATGAGAATTGAAACAAAAGAGCTTAAAGAGACAGAGTGTGTTTTATTCTTTTGTATCTGTTTAAAAACTAAACAGATCGATTTTATTTTTTGGTCTTTTTATGCCAGTGTAAGCCTATCATTTTGTGTTCAGGTTTCAAGACAAGTCCATTCATTGGTCAGTAAAAATCAAAACTTTGCATTATGCAACCTGATCATGTCCCTTTAAGAAAACACTATTTAAAAAAAACCCCTAAATTCATTACACAAAGAACAGGCTAACAGCCAAACTCAGCATTCAGTACACTTTATTGGACAGTCAAATATAGAGTGCATTCATTCAGAACAGCCAGCTTCTCCATCTCAGAACTTCTACAGAGCACATTCAGTAAAAAGCTCAATATGGTTTGGCCTTGCAAACATAGGTAGTTCTTTTAAAGTCTCACAAGAATGGAGTTTTACAATAGAAGGTATAAAGTCATCCCAAGGTGGGCTGCAAGGTACTCAATGGTGAACGACTGTCCTTTGTTTGTATTAACTTCCTCGGGTTTGGAAAGAGATTTCCCTTGTGTTTTAGTCTGGAAAGTGTAAAAGCAGAGTATAGATTAGAAAGATTGAATCAGCTTGTTAGAAAAATCATAGCTAAAAAAAGAAGGAAATCAGGAACAAGCTTAAAGGACACAAACAACAAATGGAAGACAAAACTCAGTATTTGCTAAATAAGCAAGTAGAACATCCTGCAAGCCAAACATCATTTTATGTTTCAAATGATGTCTCAGATTTTCTACTGCTACTTCGAGTCAGGCTTCTTCCAGGGGCTTTTTAAATCCCTCCCTAAATTTGAGAGTACCTTTCAGTTAGAAAGAGCCACAGGAAATTTGCTATCAGATCTCTTTCTAAACGTCAGTTATAATTAATTAAAATACCATTAAATATAATTTCAACCCTCTAATAAACAAAGAACCCTAGAATGATTGTTTCTCTTGTTTTGACAGACTTGTTGCTATGTACAGTTCTCTGTTATAGACATTTTGGGTTCAGGCATAAGGGGAGAATTTTCTCCCGCAAGAGAAACCACAGAAATCCTAGCAAAAGAGTCTCTCTCTGATCAGCTGCTCTCCAGTATTAAGTTCTCCACCTAGAAAGTTCTTTTACCATAGGCAGCAAATATTCCATGAATGTGCTGCTTGGCACGCTGCTTTTCTATCCACCACTTCATATTGTTACCAGCTCTGTTTTAGAGCTTATTTTAAGCTTGATTTAATATGCCCCTAAAACAATATCAGAATATTTTGAGAACAGAATTTTTAATTGCTCTTATCAGCAATGCTTACTGTGAAAAAGTGTAAGGACTGACTATAAAAAATGCACAGGGAAAGAAACTGAATGGCACTTCTGAGAAAAGCAATACTATGCCAACACTGTGACAAGATAAACACAAAAATATGACTATGCAGGGAACGGGAGAAAAAGGGGAGGAAGAGGGGTGTTAACTCTTTTGAGAAGGCATACAGAGGATTCTGTAGGAAAAGTAAGAACAGAAACCTCTTTTGGGTATACACAGCTGGGAATGAAGAAGGATTTTAAAAAGGAGCTGATTCAATGGTGGTTTTGTACTGTGAATTGGAATTAGCTACTCAGAAGTCCAAATAAAAACTGGGTTGAACATTTATTCAGAAGTCAAACATTGAAAATAATATAGGAAACAAGTTTCAACTGTATTCACTGAATGGCCTTAGGAACATTTTGGATTTCTTACTATCAATAAAAAGGGAGGCAGCAAGCATCTGTCACTGGTTGTGACTTACTAAGCAGCACAAAGCACCAGATGATGGGATGTCTGGAGAGTACCCAAGATTAGTTGCTGAGCACTCATTACTGTGAGTATTTCACTCCAACATGTGGGTAGGCCAGGGCTAAAACTCAGTACCTTGCAGAAGTGCACCTTAAGAGCAAAGAGGGAATACACTGACATCATTGGGAATATGTTGGAAGGTTTGCTTAATGCTTCCCCGTTCTCCCAACTATGGCAGTCAGAATGAGGGTAATCCTGATTTCTGCCCTGAACAGCAGGAGACCAGGTCCCTAGGAGAGAACATCTACTTTGGTCCTGGTTACATTTTTATTTTAGGGACAATGAAGGATTGCAAATTGTGTCTGAATTCTCAACATTTATTTAAACAACTGAGTTTTAAAACTATACTGTGTTCAGCTGCTTTCTTTTTAGGAAATTAAGGTATTTTACTACTTTAAATCTTAAAATCTGTAATTTTAAAGTTCTGAAACTAAAGCATATGTTGTGGAAGTTCAAGGTTAACAACTTCTAAAGGAATAATTATAGAGGCAGACAATTTAAACCATGTTCTCACACTGAAAACAAAATTTAAACTCAAGATACTTTGTTCAAATCTATTCTTTGTGTGCATGCAAATATATTAAATCAATTCCCTAGATGTCAGCATAAAAAAAAAGAAAACAAGGAACACCTTCAAGTGCTCTGGCTTCAGTACTTCATTTTTAAATAACAACCAAATAAAAATATAAAAAGATCCTTAAGAAGTTTTCTGAATTGCTTCTCCTAGCAAGACCATGCTTGCCGAAGTTCTACCTTTTACATTAATGCCAAAACACTAATTTATGTAGACAGAGACAACATTCCATTACAAGTATTTGAACTAACACGGTCTAATTATTCAAGCATGAAGAGCTAAGTAAGGGTTTGCCATACATTTAGGTAATGCCTGTGTTTCATTTAACCCCAAATTAGAAAAGACAAAATCAAAGTTATGGGATAAAAAATTGGTCCAAGTTAGAATATTTTTTTAAATGTAGGGTGTTTTTCCCTATTGTACTGTTTCCTGATGGCATGTGGCCTGAAGCCAACCTGTTGACTGAGAAAAAGGTATTATCTTCTGCCCCCACCACCAAACAAAAGAACAAAACTGATTTTGACAGCATTATGCATTCAGTCAAGTTTCATTAAGCTTCCAGTAAATCAAATACCCATTATACAATTAATAGTATTCACACATCAACTCTTTCCATCCAAAGAGCCTCCACCAGTGGATCAAAGACCAGATTCACTGCCTGAACATTAAGGCCACTACCAAAATTTGTGAAGCAGCAGCTTTGTAACAGAACAACACTACACAATCACCTTTGTCTTCAGTCCCACTCACACAGCTCAGACAAGGACTTGGCAGTGCTAAGACCTGATTAGACAATCCAGAAATCTATTCCAGATCCTCGTGTACCCAGGGAACAAGAAAGAAGAGCTCAACTCACCCTTTCTTGACCAAGGATTGCTTTTCCGCCCCTCGGCTCTCTCACGAAGAATATTCGTATGTTCAATAAACTTGCTGCGGGATGAACTGACTACTCTGTAGGCCTGAAAGGGAATTATACCTAAGCGTACTGCTACATCTCTACAAATTTACCAAACACAAAGAGGGGAGAGGGAGATAGGGGATTTTAAGCAAGTGCTACTGCCCATCTTAAAATGCATATAAAATTTATCCTAAGAAAGGTTAAAAAAAATTAACAATCTGCTATACTAATATATTTATGCATTTCATATTTCTCCATTGTTAGAAAGCAAATACAATACACCATGCAGCTTTTGAAGTGCTGCTGTGTTTCAGGAATTGAAAACAGTGTTTTAAAAGATAAAATACATTAAGATTATTATTTTTGTAATGTGGTAAAAATGTGTCAGCAAAAGAATATGTTATTCCTCCAGAAATGCAATCATACATGTTTGATATTTTGAACAAATAGCTGCTTACCATTCAAGAGGATTACTTTGTGGGACAGGGAAATATGTACCTCTCTGGGGTGTGCTAGTCACTATCTCAGATTTTGGGGGAGAGGGGTAGAAGTAAGCTATAAAATGGAGGATTTAGGGATGTGAAGCACAGAATCAAATATATATAGAAGCAGGGAAGAGAATGGTTACCAAAAAGCTTAACAAAAGCAGATGCTTACAAAACTTTAACATGCTTTTTTGAAGTAACTAATGTTCTTATCTTCTTTTTATATGCCCAAATTAACAAGGTTCGTATCTTCCCCTTGCAGCTTCAGACAGCTCATTTCACATCTGCCTTGCCCATTTATATATTCCTAATGTTTGTGGTTGACAAGACGAGGCAAGGGGTTAGAGGCAGGTGCCTTACTCCATCTTTGGACACATTAATTTCACATAGTTTTAAATGTGCTTTCCACTAAGAATGACCCAGCACTACTTATCAAAGTAACATTAAAACAGGCAGGCAATAGGCTTTCAGTTTCACTAGATTCTCTTAAGCTGATTTCTAAGTTAGGCTGCACTTACCTGTAGGCTACAATATCTACATTCATTGATGGTTTGCATCTTGACCATACTCTTTAACCCAGAATACACCTTATACCATGCCAGCTCAGAAAGCACAAACAGCTCCATCCCCAAACACTTACATAAAATAAACCACCAAAAGCAGCAACACCAGCAAGGAGATAGATCATCATGCTGTCTCCAGAAGAGCCAGGAACACTCCCAGATGACATCTGGCGAGGAGGTGCTATAAAAACCATTAGGTAAATTGATGTAAAGTGCTGCTAAAACATGATCACAAAAAAGAATAATGGAATCTGAACTCAGTACGGGAAAGGATGATTCAAAAAGGGTATAAAACAGAGAGGTATAGCTTATTGATGTATCCTATGACTGAGTAACACTGTGTGTGGTGCTCAAATGAACAAGGTCCATGACTGAGCTCTTCCTAAGAGGTGAGTTTTTCTGTAAACTACATTGTCTGCCATCAGCTTCCAAATACTGGATACAGTCTATATAGACTAAGGAATGTTAAAAAAACAAAAGAATGTAAAAAAGTTCCTGACTAAGGTAGGTAAAATAATTAATCTGTCCTTATTCCTTATGATCAGCGGAAGTAATGAATTCTCTCTTCAGTTTAGAAACAGGGAATTTTTAAAAAAGCGTTTTCGTTTGATTTAATGTTCTTTCATTCTCAGACTGCTGACACTTTGATACATACCCATGCATTGGCCAATAGGGCAGAGAGGTATGATTATACAATTTTTATACCTGATTGGGTACATATTAACTCTAATAGCAGTGCTACCCATTTATTTGTGATAAACGATTTCTTACTACAGTCTTGGATTCATCTGTACACCTCAAAAAGAGACCCATGAAAAACACACTCTTGGTCAACAAAGCTTTCCGCTGAAGTTTGTGACTTGATCCCAGATGAGAAATGTCTCATTGAAAAAACACTCATGAAAAATAAAATGGCTCTGAGCACTGCAATTGGCAGCTGCAAAAATAATCGCAATCTCAAAACACTGCCATCGTGTGCCAGATTATGTTTAGCCTCATCTGTCTCATGACACACTTCTCAGACTCCGCTCCAATAGCCGGGCATCCTTAATGGATTTGCGTATTATTTATATTTTCGTTCAGCAGCAGTGTCTCCTTAACTCTCTCCCCGGGGCTGCTAGCTATAGCAGTGGTCAGCGAGCTGCCATCGCCCAACACAGCTGGCAGATTTTTTTGCCACTGGTTACACAACCCCTGATGAGGCAAAAGCCATAGCTGTGGCACACCGGGTCTGCTCCCATTCCCTCCCGGAGCCGGTAGCCCTGCGGAGGCACCGCCGCTCNCGAGCCGCAGCCCCGCCCCGCGCACCTGGCCGCTGCTCCCGGCCGGGAGTGTCCTGGGGACGGCGCGGTGGCGGTAGGGGGAGGGAGCAGAGCGCCAGCTGCAGCGAGAGGAAGCGTCTTTGAGGAGCGCAGAGTACACTGCGCAGTGCCCGACGCTGCCGACACCGACCTGCCCCATGGCAAGTAAACGGCCACTGGCGTTCCGTACTGACTGCAGGAACAGACCCGGAGTAATAGGGACGGCGTTTACCATGGAGAGGGAAGATGAGGAGAAACTACTGTTTTACTTTAAAACGAATTTCTCCAAGAGGAAAAAAAAAAAAAAACCGCGAAATCAACTAAATTCGCGGCGAAGGGTACTCGCGGTAAGCACCGTGCCAAAGGTGTTCGGTGTTGGCAGTGAAACACTCGAAGTGAATCGCTGCTCTGGGATCATGTCGACTGTCACAGTCATGGCTGTCGCCGGGTCAAACCTGTGCAGCTATCCTTGTCCTCCCTACATTGTTAGGCAGTTGCCCTGTTTCTCATCCTTTCTCCATGTAGAGCTTCGTTGTCCCCTCCATGATTATCTAATGTCATATTCTGCCGACTGCCGTAATGCCATTTTCCAGTCTTTGTCCTTGACTGACCTTGATGCACGAAGAGAGGGCAGAAGTGTTCAGAAGGCAGGGCTCACACCCAAGACTGACATCGGCTGTGTAGTCTCACCACTGTGGGCACCTTTCAGGCATGACCAGTTCCCAAAATGCTCACAGGAAAATGCACATTTTAGCATTTGTACAGATCCCATTCTTATATTTGCTTCTTTTACAAATTTAGCAGTGAAAATGATGGCAGAGCAAGAATACACTTCTGGAATATTTACTGAACTTCATCTGAACTGATGTCTAACCTTCCAGAACAGCAAAGACAGTTTTGAAAATAAGACTGATAAACTATGAAATGGAAATGCCACATAAAACACCTTCAAGACCAGCAGAATGAAGTATTAATGGCAAAGAAAGTAATTTCAGGTTTCTTCTAGACTTTATAATTTATTTTTAATTACGCACATGAAATGTATGAACATACAAGTAATTAGATAACTTTTTACTTCTTCTGTGCTCATTTATTTGTAGGACAACTGGTCATCATGTTACCTCTTTGTGAGTATGTCATCAGCCTAAGAAAGAAGAGAAAAAATTCTTAGCAGTAAGAAAAATAGATGTGATGAAAGTGGTTAGAAACATCTCATAACATCCTGCATTTTCATCTGGAAAGGAATGTTTATGGGGAAAAATAACCACAGCACAAGTTTTTCTCTTAGTATAAGGAATTTTTTCATGTGGCATATTAATTGCTCTGAGGCCATAATCCCCAAAGACTTCTTAGCTGGCAGAAACACAAATTATGTTTTTTATACTGAAAAGGACAATGACCACATACAATTTGCCCTATAGTGCCCATCGACGGGCATTGACTTTACATCATCTTATGTGTAATATAGAAGTGAAACTGAGAAAAAACATACCCCACTGTTAGCATGTTAAAAAAGATGAAAAGATATGTATCTTTAGTCACTCTTGTTTCCTTGCCACTGAGCCATTTATAAGGTATTCAATTTACAACCTTTATTTATTATAGACACTGTAAGAGATGTGTTATTTTCTAAGAGTTTGCGTGTCCAAGATAGAAAGCTGAGAGGGAATATGCACACAAGTGAATATATGAAAATACAGATCAGCCACCTTACCATTTTAAAGCTGGGAATCAGTTAAAAGAATAGCAAAAGCCAAGATACAAAGTATGGAGCAAAAAAATAAGAGAAGAATATAAGTCAGTTCAGTATCTTGACTCCTAAGAGATGTCAAAGATCTTCAGAATTTGTGTTCAGCTAAGTCAAAAGCATTTGCATGTGCACACTTACTATGAACATCCTGTACACTTATGTCCTCTCTCTTGTTTTCTTCTTTCATATTCCATTACATCTTCATTATGCTGCTTGATAAGCTATAAAATAGCAGTATATTATAAACAGCTATACAATTCACAGCTGGATCCAGACAACATAAAGAGTTCTACAGAATATAAAATACCTGTTATCAGAATGCAAACCAGTATGTAGCTGGGACCATCCAGAACATATCATATGTAAATTATCAACTGAAAAAGGTGTGGAAGCAATGCCTCATAGGACAAACATTTTCTCCTGACCAGCTGGGGGTGGGGGGGCTCCCACTGCCAATTAATTCACCACTCCCCAAAAAAAGGAAAACCCCAAAGGGGATCCATCCAATTCTGAAAACACTGTCACCATGCGGAGTGCTGCGTATCTTGCACGATTACTCCTGCGAGCTACTACACCCTACTTGCTTTAACAACATAAAGTCTTTGAGTTCTCTGAAACAGAGAATATCTTACATCTGAACTTTGCTCTGGAAAAAGGAGTCTTAATCTATTGAAATCAGCTAAAACCACCTTAATCAGCTGAAAAATAAGAAGAGAACCTATTGGTAGTCTGATAAACACAACATTTATCTGGGCATATCCCTAGGTCTTTTTTTTTTTTTTTGGGTTAAGATCCACCAGGAAAATAATGCCAAAGCATTAATCCCACAGGCTTGAAGAATTAATTCTGTTGTGGCTGTTTTAAATTTGCAACAGAGAGAAGCTTAAGAAGTTGCTGATTTCTAAAAATAAGAGCACAACATAAAGCTGGGAAAACATAAATAATGAACATAATCGTGCTTAAATCTTGACACCTGTTATGACCACTCATTACCCCAATAAACTCAGTAGGTTGTAGTCACTGCATTAATATCACTATTATGATTTTTAGGAATAGTTAAGTTCAACAAAATCAAATGAAAACACTTACAAAAGCCCACAAGGCAGCACTGGTGCTAAACGCCAAGCCAACTCCCAGCCAGTTTGGTTGGGCATTATTTGCTTTTTTCACAACAAATGCAGAACGAGTAAAAGCTAAAAAGGCACAAGATTACAAATGCATTAACATTTCTCAGATTTAGACTACCAAGTACTTACTGACATTCATGCAATCAGGGAAAACAACCAAACCACAACACAAGCCCCAAACAAATGCAATGATGAAGTGGTCTCCATGACATCGTGATAGCCGATCCGTTCGTAGCTAATACCGCAGCATGCACTCCCTGATCCACGAGAAAGGGGGCTGCCAAGAACTCAAAAGCAGTGCTTTTTGCCCCTTCCCCAACCACAGTAACTATCCCTTCCCGCATCTTCTGCTCTATAAAGGTGCTTCTCACTGTCCCCTGCCTAAAGTCCCCAGCCCCAGGCCTTCCCCACCTCCCATCCCCTGCCTAACCAAGAGCACTCAGGGCACAGCCTTCCAGGGAAAGGCCGGCACCATCATCGCGGCGAGACATAGTGAGCCCTCCCCCCGGCCTGGAAGCAACACCAACTTAAAACAGAAAAAAATGAAAGATTAAAAAGTAACTAATGGGCTTTGATTAAAAACAGTAAAAGGAGAGAAGCCGGCACCGCAGCTTGCTCTAAACCCAGACGCGGCCCGGCTCGCGGGGACGCCGCCGCCGCCGCCGCCGCCTGCACAGGCAGCAGAGCTCCCGCAGCCCTGGGTCAGTGGGCCGCGCCGGGGCAGACCCCATTCGCCTGCCCCGAACGGGCTCTCGCCCCACGGCCGCCTGCACTCACCGAGGCCGGGTACTGCTGCCACCAGACCCCAGCACTTCCCTGCCCTCAGCGCCGCCGCCATCTTGTCAGGAACAGGACCCGGCTCCGCCCGCGGGGGTGGGGCCGCCCCGCCCCGCCCGTGCCCCGGG
>VZRS01007032.1:96487-139017 GCA_013398055.1 Ifrita kowaldi
GAACGCGGCTCCTTATGGCTGGGGCAGGCCGGCCGCAGCGCCGCTTGTCACCCACGCCCCGTCCCGCCTCGCTGGGGCAGCGCTGGGGGCCGCCGCGACTCCTCGCTCGCCCACCGGGTCCCGGCGGTGGCCGCGGTGAGGCACCCCGGGCTCCGGGAAATACCCCGCAGCCGCTTCATTCATTGCTCGCCGTTGCAGCCACTGTCCTGCCGAACTACGCGCCCTGGTTCGCTTTATTTTTTTTTTTTGTTTGTTTTATAACTCATATTTTTCCTGTAGACAGTAACCATGTTTGTTGGTCGGTGGGAAGGTGGCTTTCAAAGGAGGAAGTGGAGAAGGATGAAGGTTTTGAAGTCTTCCCGAAGTTTAACTTGTAGGCAACTCCTGTGGAAATTTCTCAATCGATTTTTCTGGGTGGCACCTGGCATATGGAGGAGAGAACATTCAGTGGAATTTAGGCAATAAGCCTGGTTTTTAGAATGAGGTTAAGATGGTCTATAGTCCAAATACCCAAATACGAAGTGTGCCCAGTTCAGCTACATCTTAAGGAGCTTGTTTCAGCTTTCATGCGGTGTTGTAGGAACATTGTATTTCTAAGGACTTGGGTTGAATTGGAAATGTTTAAGTTTGTTAGTGAGCAACTTCAGTGGATTTGTTTAGAAGGTTCTGTATCTAGATGAAGCACTATACTGTTTTCTCTCAGAAGAAGTCAGTTTTGTCTAAAAATCTCATGTTGTCTTTCAAAGAGATTTACGCTACGATTTTGAGTCCTTCCAGAGATCACAAGTAAGATGAGTACTGTTGTCCTGTTGGAGTAACAGCACTCTTAGGGTTCTGTAAACTTCTGCCACTTAAGTGGGAGGGATGTGTACAGTCTTCTGTAACTTCTTTTTCCAAAATATTTTATGAAAATGGAACATGTAGAACTGGAAAGCCCTATGAACAGGTATGTGACCATGAGACATGCAGTTTCATTTAGGGTTAAAAAGGAAATACGATGAACTGTGAATCTGATTTCTGCTTTGAAAGATTCAGTCGTGCTTTGGAGTTGGTATGACCTTGTACTGTGTTAGGGTCTCAGAAAGATGTAACCTTGATGCTCAGTGATCCATCCTCCTTTGCATCGAGGATGGTTTGTGTGATTACAGGGCAGATTGAATGAAGGAGCTTGTCTGTGTTTAAATCTGAGCGGGTTTGGTTGGGTTTTTGTTTCTTTCCTTTTTCCTTTTTTTTTTTTTCTTAATTTTTCCCTTTGCTTGGATGTGTCTGAGTATTTGTGTGGAGTGCAGGAACAAACGAGGAATAAGAGTGTCTTTGGAGAAAGTGCTGGCTCAGCAGCACCCTTGCATTCGTAACTTGATTCAGATTAGAAAAGGTGTGCCCCAGTGCGAGCAGATTTCTGTACACTTTTTTTTAAAACTGAAAATCTTTAATAACAATCGAGGAGTTTGAGGTGTTGGATAGACTAAAAGCTGTTGTGTCATTGTGATCTTTTCCTGTGTATCACAGGGATGAGCCTGTGAGACAGACATGTAGTCTGGTATTTAAGACTGCCCTGTGATGAGGTATCGTTATAACATGTGATGAATAGAAAAGGCTCGAAGCTGGTTTTCATCACACTAAAAATTTTGCTAATGAACTACTTGTCTGCCTTATTATGGATAATGACCCTACTTTATGAAGTTTTGGTTACATGTTTGACTTGAATTAGTGAGACATCTTTTAGGAAGTCCTAAGTGCAGGCCCTAAGAAAAATTACTTCTCTTCTCCTGTGCCTTCACTCCACCTCTCTCTTCCTGCAGCCTCTCCTCACTCTACACCATCTTCTCTGGAGACTGTAGCACTTCATCCTCTGCCACCTCGTGTAGTGTCCTGTGGGAGGCTGAACAGCAGCAGGGAAGGAGCTGAGGTCTGCCTGTGCAGCTCTGAGCCCCTGGCCAGGAATGAGGTGGTCCTGGGTGGACCCATGCTGCCTCCTGGCCCAGCCAGGCTATGTGTCCTGTTCAGCATGCCTGGATGAGATTTTTTTCAACAGGTGCTTTGGGAACTGGCCCAAGTGTTATTGAAAGGATGCAATACCCTACAGATATGTAATTACTAGTACACAGGCTGTTACCAGAAGTGTAAGCGCATTCCCATGCTTATTTTCATGGAGATAATAAACACAGGAGCTAAGTAGATAACTATTTTTGCAAGTGAAGCATGAAATTCGGGTTTTTTTCAATCTCTTTTGTGTGTGTTTTCAATTCCTGAGGCCTCATTTCTTTTTTTTTTTTAAGATGTATACCTGTAACACAAATGTTACCAACCCACCCAGCTTTGCATAGCAAAGGGCAATAAGTAGCTTTCAGAGTTTGTTTTTTTTGTTTGTTTAGTAATAAACATCCTACATGATCAGTAGTTTCTCATGTGTATGGGTTTGCTCACAAGCCAGCATTTGCACTTGCCTGACAAATTCTGAGTTCAGAGCTGTGCACTTTGCCTTTGCATGTTCCAACACACTGTAACTAGACTAACTTCTTTTAGTTGCTTTACAGGTGTGTGGAGGTTCTGATAGAAACGTTTTTCCATTTGAAAGGCATTTTACAATTCAAGAGTTCCTGTAGGCCAGCGGGAAAGAGATCTGCATGGTTAGCTGGAGTAAAAAAACCACCCACAGGATTAGCAATCACCGTTCTCCTTAAACTTGCACTTCCATTTGAAGAAAGTATCTAGCTTATATGGTTTTTATAGTTTTAACTGCTTGCTGTTAGGTCTACAAGTAGATGTTCTACTGCTCAGAGATGCTGAGGAATTTAGAGAAAAAGTGGATCTCAACATTTGAACATTTAAAATAATTGAGTCCGTATTATTCTTTTGAACACGCATAATGTCTAGGCAGTCCAGAAATTACTGGAGAATAATTCAGGTGGAGGCAGGGGAAAGGGTAGAATAGTAAACACAGCACCGTAATGGGGAAGTTGGCATTTTGGTACACAGAAGGCTGGATGCACTATGAAGTAATGGAAAAAGTAGTTTACTCCATTTCCTCCCCCTGCCCCCTTACTATTCAAGTATAGAACTAGTAGTTGTAGGAAGTAAGATTGACTAATTTTTAATGTATTTTTAATTTTATATAATTAAATTTTATTTAATTGTTTAAAATTAAATATAACTGATGAACATTCCTTGAACATTCCTGTCTTTTTGCCAGATTAGTAGTCTGCTCTGTCTGGGTGGGTACAGTTCATCAACGATGTTCATTTTTATTTCAGGAATCCCAAAGGTAATATTCAATTAACTTTTCTCTGGATGTAGAAGTTAAATATATTGAAAAAGTATTGAAGAAAAATTAAATACAAAGCTGTTAGAGGTGCCATATATTTTGTGGAAGAGTTTTTCACTCCCTTGAAACATCAGAGGATGCAGTTCTTGGAGTCATCATGTTCTGGCAGACTAAGGTGGTGCAAGTATTTCTCACCGTGGGTAGTGAGCTTAGCCTTTAATGAGCAAACAGAAAAAAAGTCCAAGTATTTAAGAAGTGAGACATCGTTGTATTTTATGTTGGAAACAAGCAATGCAGATGTGTAAGTGTGTTTAGGCCTTGTTTAAATAGTTTCACTGACCCACAACTGTAGAAGTAGGTGTACTGAGGAAGAAGATGCCTTGTGGTCTGAGCTGGTATATATTACATTTTGTGAAGGTTAGAGTTTCCCTGTTCAGGACTGGGGATTAGCCACGGCCGTTATGACATAGGGAGCCTATTCATCTTTCATCTCTATCAGCTTCCTTTAGGTGCTGTGCAGGCTTGACTGGGCATAGCCAGAACCTATGTGCTCCAGTGGAGCATTCCAGTAACCGGGGTGTCTGCTGCAGGTTGGGGACATTTGAATTTCACCTTCACGTGGTCATTTTTACCTTAACATTGCAGTGCTTGAGGGCATTGTCTTTGAGCTGGTGGTCTTCCTTTCCATGCTGGTTTTGACCAGTGTTCCAGTAAGTGATTATAGGAACTTCCTGATGATAAAAAGCCTGTTGAACAACCTCTCTACAGTTCCTCTGCTGTAAATGTGCCAAGTCCCTCCTGTTGGGCCATCTTCCTGTTTCTTCATTCCAGAATCTGCTCCCTGTCCCTCCACTTTGAAACTACACAGACCAGTGCTTCTCCTTTATTAATACTTTCATTAGTGTGAATCCTTTAAAAATAATGTTCTGTCCATAGAAATTCAAGTGCTGACTTTAGGATTGCTGAGATGACAGACTTGGAAATCTCTTAAGTCATTGTAATTCAAGATTAAAGACTTGATTTCCAGGATTTCACTTTCATCAGTAACCAAATAAATTAGCACAGTTTGTTTGCAATCCAGTGATTGCGTTTGCATGGCTGTACAGTAATCAAGTATGCACATCACTGGAATTTTACCATGTACTGTCTCTCAGCTGAAATACGAAATTGCTAACAAGGCTCTTCAATAGCTTGTCTGTTGAGATGTCAGTCACTTGGTTTTTCTTTTCCAAGAGGAATGCCCTGCTTGGTGAGTAGTAGCAGGAAGAGAAACGATATCTAGGCAGAAATATTGGAATGGAGGTACAGGGTAGACCTGCTGCTTTAAGCAGAATCACTGATACTGTCTTTCAGAACTATTTCTGAACCTGCTAAAAAAATTAATTACTGTTTGAGACTTTAGGTTGCCATTGAGGTTCGCTTGAGCGATCCAGCTGTTAATAAAGCCTGTTCACCAAATTAGGCCATTTTTTGTTACTGGGGCTGTCAGAAATTGTAGAAATGTGATTCACTGCTGTAAATTTCTGAGGAGCAGCATAATTTTACCTGTTTTGCTACTGAAACTAAAAGACTCATTAACAGAAACATCCTCGCAGTTGTAAGATTATAGCCAGTCTTACATTGTTATGGCTATAGATACTCTTACCTGAACCCAAAGTGGTTTTAATTGGGGCAGGGGAGTTAATTCCACTTATATGGTACTACCCTTTATTTTAGTTAGAATTTGATGAAGCTGTGTTTATTGCTGTTTTTGAAAGGTTTTCTGAATGAGATTTTGATGATTGCCCTTTTTCTGGATGTCTCAGGTTTAAATCTCTTGTCTGCAGCAGCACTGTGTCAATGCAACAGGAGTGGGCATAAGGAATTGTGCATTTTCCGATTTTGCTGATAGGAAATTTAGAGAAAATTAGTGATTATTCATTGCCACCCTTAAAAGTGAGGTCAGTGAGACTAGTTACAGGGATTTCTGTTTGCTTATGTGATACCACAGAATCAAGTTAGCGAACTTTGTAATATAGTAGATCCATTTAACTATTTCTCAACACTCAGTGCTACCAGACCTCATCTTGCATACCTCAGTGCTAAGGGTGAGGAGTACTCTGGGTGTAATACAAGGGTAGAAGATGTCAATAGCCTCACCACGTATCTTGGATTATTTTGCGAGATACATGGACACTTCAACTCAGCTCTATGTCCAGAACAGCCGATGCTCCTTTAGTCATTTTTATGTCAGATCTTGGAATTTGAATTGATACACTTAGTTGTTTCAGATGATCTTTAAAAACCAAACATATCCTGTGCATGTGGGATCTCTTGTGAGGTGCAGTCAGTTTCTTAATGAGTTCAGGGGTGAAGCCTGAATGTAGGGCTTCCAGGGTCATGGACAGAAGTCAGTGTATTTTAGTTGACTGGGCCAAATTCATGATAATTCTCCCCAAGAAGAGATTAAAGTAAGGAAGTACCGGCCAACAGGACTGATGTTGAATAATGGGTGTTTTTCAGCACGTCTGTCTTCAGTAAGAGGATTTCTAGTCTTCTAGAAGAGCTGTAGTTAACTGTTTGTGAGCCCCTGTTTGCAGCTGAATTTTGTTAAATACAGGAATGAGACCAGTTCAAAAGCATTGACATAGCATAGAATTTTTTCTGCCTTAGTATTAAATGAAAAGGTACACGTATTTCTTACATTCTTCCTAACTAATTTGAATTGGAACTTGTTCTGTTCCTCTGGTTGTATTCTACCAAGCACTGCTAGTTACGAAGGTATCAGTGGCTTCCAGAAGGTCAGGTGTGATGTGCAGAGGAGGATTTCTTAATCCCTTGAACCAGGCAATTGCTGAAGCTGTTAGTTACACAGAACAGTTCAATTAATTAACACTTCAAAGCAGTGAAAGAGGATAGTTGGTTTCAGTTTGACAGCAGAAAATTATGGAAGTTTGCTCCAGAGTTTTTCAGCATTAACATAGCTGTAAGATTTGTGTGGTTCCTTGGGTTTATACATCTTGTGTTTGTCATGAAATTGAATTGGTGTGGTGGAATATCTTTTGCCTGGAGCTGCTGAGCTGTTTGATATGGTTGGTGCTCAAAAGATGCACTAATTCATAGTGAGTAGCAGCTCCTGATGCTTCCAGCTTTCAGAATCTTCTTTACTGCGTTAGCTTGAATTAGTGCACCTTAGTGACTTGACCTGATCTCGTCTACCTATAGAGAGAGGAAGTGTGCTGGAAAACAGCCTTGAGCTGCATAGCACCTGTATTTACTATCTTGAAAGTGCTGCATCTGAACCGTGCCAGAAGAAATAGATGGCATCAGAGTGGCAGACGTGCATATCCTGCGCTGTAAGTGCACACCTTAGGTCATGTAAAGACCAAGGATTCCAGTGCTTCCCACTGCCAGAGGTCTCATGGCGTCGTGGTTGCCGGCATTGCCATCAGATGCCCCAAGTGTACATCCATGACTGCCACTAGGAGAAACTATGGGGTCCCCTAAGAGCACACTGCTGTAGTTGAAAGGGTTTGTTGTAGAATCCTAGAATAATTTGTGTTGGAAGGAACCTTTAAAGGTCATCTAGTCCAGCTCCTTGTCCACCATGGATCTGCTCAAGCCTCAGAACCTTAGGGAAGAGGATTAGCAGAGTGTCAAATCTCTGAATTGTTTTGGCTGAGCAGCCCATTCTCCATTGTACTTCCTCTTGGGGACTTGCAGATGGAAGTAAAACATTTACCTGTGCCCATGTGTAGATCAGCTGTGCTGGTCACTTGTATATGATAGGGAATAGTCTGCAATATATTTTCTCTGACGATGACACTGGCTATGTCACTTGCTGAGGGAGAGGGGCTGAGTACAGTGAACTACCAATGAGAAGTTCAGTTTGCAGCTCTGCTGTCTTTTGGGGCTTAATCCCAGTTTTGGCATTCATTTGGTGAAAAAAATCATATTCTTCAGCTAGTCTGTCACAGCATTGACTGAGTTAGGATGCTTGCTTTTACAGCATTACTGTGGCTGAGAAGAGATTTCCTGTGGGGGTTTTGGTGGGGCTTTTTGGTTGGTTGTTTTTAAATATTAGGGCATTAGGTAGTTTGCATTTATTTTACTTCAGTTAATTTGCAGATGTGGAGTGTTAAATTGTAGTAAAAAGCGTAACCTGGCAAAACACAGTGTCTTAGAAGAGAAAACAGTTAAAAGTTCTTCATACTGTTTCTTGTAAGATTCTCTCTTTAATAGAAATTGTGCACTGTTTTTGGTTCCTGTTCAATTTCAAAGGGCATAACAATTGGCAATGTGATCCCACCCACCTGGGCCTGCTATATCGATTTTATTCTCACAGTGCTCTTTCTTATAACCAGTTGTGCTGATTCAAGTAAGAATAAAAAGAAAGCAGTTAATAATACCTCCCAGTGCTCCCACTTGTGAGCTTGGGGAGTAGATGGTATCTTCTTTGCTTTGATAATTACTCTTGAGGGAAAACATCTAGTCTTGCATGCTTTCAGATGGGAAGATGAAAGGCAGTTTCTCCTGTATGTTGATCTCCTGTGACTGTCTTCATCTTGATCATGGAACACTTTTGGGTCTGCTTCTCACCTGTTTAATCAGCTGGGAAATCCAGGCTGAATGGACTCCTATGAGACTTTCTGTTTTGTTTTACTGCTGCAAATTAGTTTTAAAACACTCTATGTATTTTCTCAAGTGTCGCTGTTTGAAAGGGAGTTTTCTACTTTGTGTTGTGATCGAGGTGATTCGTTGTGTAGTTTGAGTTGCACTTGGTGGCAGTGTAGATTCACTGTGAAGCTTCTAGTCAGGTTCATGGTAAGTCCTGGTGTTACGCTGAGCTAGAACTGTTGAGCTGATGTTAACTGTTGATGTTATTGAATACACAAGACACCAGTCGGCAGTGTAGTTATTATAAAATGTCTTATAAATAGCACATTTAAGTCTGTATGGCTATTAAATTATTTACCGTAGTTATTAAATGTTTGCAGGATGTGCAGACTGCTTTGTGATAAAAGAGGATTTGCACTCCTGGGTGTGAATGTGTGCAAAATATTTCATGTATAAATGGCAGAGTCCAGGCTGCTGTGTGCTGTGTATTTGATGCTGAGGGACATACTTGCATGTCAAAATGCTGCACTTGACTATTTTCCTTTAGTTTTAGTTGGAAACACATGTATTTGGCCATTAAAATGTCTAGTTTGAGAGGGGAGAATTACTTGAGAGATAAATATGCTGCCTGCTTATAGATAACAAACAGTTAGAGAGCCTACTTGTATACATTTCAAAAATCTAAAATCTCTAAAATGCACTTGTGACAATGTATTTGTTTATACAGTATATAAGGAAAACAGTGCTGAATTAAGTTTGGATAAACTCTGCTATTGTAAGCAGCTCTTAGTGCTACTGTAATCAGTAGCATGGCCCTTGTATAACAACCTTGTGGTTACCTTGTTCAAGAATCCATGTCAGTGCTCACTACCTGTAGCTTTGGCAGCAAGGTTTAGAGAGTAGATGGGGGAAGATTCAAAACTGGAAAGCTGGGGCAAGGGGGGAGCAAACTCCATGTAGCTGTGAGCTATGGCTAGATGTTGATAAGTTGTAAATAGTGGGAGTCTTTTCACCTTTCTTCATGGCAGCCACCAAAGAAGAAATGTGGAGGAATTTATTTGCGTTTGACACAATGAGCCATGTGCCTGTGCAATGCTCAGTCTCTGGCATTTGCTGGCTAGAGACTGAGTCTGCACAAATGCCTTAATACAGTTCAGAGAACACCAGAATACAAGTCCTCCTTCCACCTCAGACGTGGGATTCTGGAAAATATGGGCCATCTCTGTTCCTTAAAATTTCAGCATTGGTCTGTCTAGTAATTGCCATGCATTCCAATCCATAGAATAAATACTTGGTGGGGGAAAGGATGCAAATGCAAATACTCACTTACCTCCTATGGTCTTGCATGACTTTGAAGGAGTCATACTTTGCCTGCCTCATCTTAGTGTTTCTTTGTAGAATTGTATTAAAGCAGGTGTTATTTCCTTGCTATAAATATAGAAAATTAGTTTAAAGGTATAAAAAGAATCTTGGTGTGTTTGGTTAGGTTGTCATTCTGGCCACAGCATGTATAGAAAAGCTTGTTAGATGTCTTAAAAGATCTGGTAACTTATTAAATGAAAAACTTCAAAGGGCAGGAAATGTGTAATAAATTCAGTACTGCTATAGAGCCGGATTCTGTTCTTCTGGAGCATTAGCCTTAACCTTACTCTTTTAAAGTTTAGCTTTTATGTTTTCTCATTGCGTGATGTCACAAGTTGTAGCTGCAATACTTGTCCGTCAAGCATCACAAGCACGCTTGCAGTGCTGGCTTTGAAGTTTATATGTGCAGGAATTTATTTACTTAGTGCAAGCAACTCTGCTCTTCTAGCCATGTCTGGAACAGAGAAATATTTTACTTCTGCAGAACAGCTGTCCCAAAGTTAGGGTCGGAGCTCTGGTAATGACTGCCACAAGCTATTCATCTGGGAGAAAACAAGCTACCCAGATGAATAAAATTTCTGTTTCCAGAAGGCCTGTATCTTTATGTCCCAAGAATACTTGATGTGACACCATACCTGCTTCTGTGTTTGTTTTGTTTTTTTTTTTTATTTAAATTGCTGGTTCTTCTTTCTTCTCTTACTCAGAAACTACTTACTTGCTTAAGGATCTTCTTTCCCAGGCTGTGTATATAATTTTTGTCTCCTTTTTATGAAAAGATTTTTGTTTGAATTGTCTGTGCCTTGAAACTACAGGTTCACCGAGGTTTGTACCAGCTATGGTTGCATAGGCTTCCTTCCTGGCTTCCTTCTGTCTCATTCATACCTTAATTTAAGCTTGTTAGCCCATAATCCCTCTGGAGAATGAGTTAAGTATGTGCACAGCTTCAGGCAGGGGAATCTCAGTGGTGCTGTTGGGCCCACTATAAGGAAATAGTCTCTTCTTTTCTGAAGAACTGAATGTGACCTCAGTTTCATTTGTTCCCTTACTTCCACTATCAAAACATACAGTGTGTACATAGAACACATACACAGAATAAGGAAACTCATAAAATAACACAATTTGAAATCTTTGCATTAACAGAATGAAATAAGCTTGGAAGTATTAACTTGAAAACTTGGAGAAATTGTATACAGGAAATCATTCCAACTTGTCTTGATCTAGAAATAACCTGTAAAAGGAGACCTTTGATGCTGTATATAGACACAGCTGTGTCTATATACACGGCTATATTCTGGAGATAAAAGTATATCCAGATTGTTTCCTGATAATTTGTTGGCCCTATCCGAGTATTTTCTGGGGTATGAGAACCTTTCTGTAGATGTAAGTGGATACAAACTTGTAAATCTTTGCTTTGTGAAGCCTAAAGGAAGGAATTTGTTACAATTTTCAGTGAGTTTGCTCTGTTCCAAACTACCTTGCATTTTAAGTTCTGTATCACCTTAGAAAATTTTATGTATGAATATTTCCTGTCTCTAGCATATATCCCATCTTGGGTGACTTTGCTTAAACTTCAAGGTGAGAGCCTGGTTGTTATAGTACATTAAATGGAACCGTTTAGTGATAAGATTTCACATTCATAGCCAGCATCTTAGCTGCTGTACTCAAAAGTCAGACTGCAAAACCCGAGTGCCTCTTCTGCTTGTGACAGTGCCTAAACTACACTGCAGACACGTTCTTCAGTTCCTATGGCTGCACCACTTTTGTGACAGGTTCTGCTGCTTGCATAACTACCTGGGTGGGGGCAAATGGCAGCTTTACTTTTCAGGGAGGAGGCCTGGCTGGTAATCATTATGACTGGTGGTTTCAATTAAAAAAAAAAAAAAAGTCTGTCAGCTCTGACTAGTGGCTGGTTGTAGTGACTCAGCCAGCTACTTGAAAGCTGATAATGACTGAAAGGTGTAAGTAATACCCAGTCAAGTTTAACAGAAGAAAAATAGCTGCCTGTACAGATTTCCTCTTACCTAACCCTTAAAACATTCTCTTGCTATGTGCTTGCCGTGCTGGCTTCCTGTCCTTGGTGACAGAGGGAGTTGTCTTTTGGAAGTGTTCAAAGTCAGGGTTGGATGTGGCTTTGAACAACATGGTGTAGTGAAAGTCAGTGTTTCTGCCCATGGGGGTGGGGTGGGTGGAACTAGATGGTCTTTGAAGGTCTGTTCAAGTTGAAACCATTCTAATTCTTTTGTTGATATGTTCCTCTGAGTACATCTTGCTTGCTCTCTCTGAGCATCTTCCTTCTCTCCTTTTCCATGTGAGCAATTCCCTTTCTCCTAAGGGTGGTGACAGTGTAGGGGCAGCGAGATAGGTGGTTTGTGATGCATCTTGGTCTGCAGTCATACTATTTCAGCTGTATGACTTCAGTACTAGAAAATAATACATGCACTTAGTGGTTTAACATTTTTTTACACCTTTGAAGTTTATTGTTGGTGTTTCCAAGAGAAAACCAGACACTAAGCATCATCTTTCATTATGAAGAGCAGCATAAAACACAGAAGTTGTAAATATGCCATTTTCCTTTTTAAGCATTTCCCTTAACATTCATGTAACATTTTAAAGTTTTATTTTTACAACCTTCTGCTTGAAGGGAAGACGTGTTGGGTCTGCTGCTCCTAAATATTTTTGATGAGAGTGCTTAGAGGACACATGGTGTCCATATGTGCTTGTGAATGCTCTTGGATAATTACTTTGGAGGAAAGATGGAATCCTGAGCAACAACTTACTTAGAAGGACTTGAAGGCTCTCAGCTGTACCCAGCCTTTACACTCCTATCAGCCATCCTGCCACCAGAATCAACCAGAGTCAGTGAGGTCCTGTTATGAATGACTTTGTAATTAATAACAGGATTAATAGGATTTGGGTCAGTGCTCAATGAATGTGTGCTCCTTTACTCCTGTGCTCATAAATGTTTATTTCATTACAGTAAAATTAAATGTAAGAGGTTCCTAGCATTTGCTGAAGTGACCTAAAATGTATAAATTGGTGTTTATAATGTTTTTTCTTTTGGCTTATATTTAAAGATGAGCACAAGAAGTGGATTTACATAAATGAAATACTAAAACTGGTTTTAAAAGTTCATGCTGTGTGCTGTTGTGCATTGCAGTCATTGTGCATAATGAATGAGGCTCAGACAAAAGAGTTGGACTAAGAAAACTGTAGAGGAATGTTTAAATTTCCAGTATGGCAAGATAATGTTACTATATACTAGTTTTGAAGGTTTGGATGTATGAGATATATGTGGTAATCAAATTGATCATAAGAGGTTGCTTTCAGAGGTAGTTTAAGCCAAGTTGCAATGATTTAAATGTCTTTCCAACTTGTATGGTTGTTGGAGGTTGTCTTGTGGGGTTACTATACAGGATAATTGGCCAAATAGGTTCAGTGTTTACCAATGTTATGATATAAGGTTTGCTTTTGTGTTGAGAGAGAGTTGAATCTCTTTAGGCTCTTACGCGTCCTGTGGTGTCTACCTGAGAATCTGCTGTAAGATAATATGTCTGTAGTTACACTTTTAGACTTGTGGTGTTTTTTTTTTCTGGCAAAAAAATTCTCTGGTAAAAAATTTTTAAACACAGGAAGCTCAATAAACAGGGTTCATTAAAATATTAGTACATTTTCTAAAATCCGTAGCTGCACTGATGCTTAATTTCAAGTGTGCATAAATACTTTCACTCTAAATTTTTTGAATAAACTTATTTTGTTCTTCAACAGAGGTGTTATGAACATAAGCAGTATAGAAATGGGCTGAAGTTCTGTAAACAGATCCTTTCCAATCCCAAGTTTGCAGAACATGGAGGTAAGTTTTCAAATGGCATGGGATCTCTTTTTCCCTGTACTTTACAGTAGAGTAATTATTTTAATGTTTTATACCACTTCACTGCTAACCTTTTGCCCATAAAGCAATACGAGCATCCAGAAACCTCCTTATTAGGCACTTACTGTTGGTAAGATTTGTCATTTTAAAGACTGATCTTACCAGTAGTCATAGCTTCCCATTCTTTATCCTTCAAGTCTAAGATTCATGGTGCAAGTTTACTAATACAAGTATGCATTAGTTAAATCACTTTTCCTGGAAAATTGAGATTCCCTCACGTAAAAGTGAAAAACAAAAGGAAGAGGCTGAATATTGTTCAGTACTCTGTCAGCTCTGTGAAGAAATAGTCTTATTTTAAAAGAAGAAAAAGGTGTTTGTTCCTTTGCTGTATTTTTAGTCAGCTCTTAATACTGAGTTGAAAGTCTCTTTGCATTGTTCAGAAATGCTTCGTGGGTTTTTTCCAACTAATTTGGATGGATGTGTAGAAATACTGGAGTAGTGAATAGATACTTGAGTAGTTAAAAAGAAAAATCTCCAAATGTTTGTAGCGCAGACAGGGTTTACTGCCCATTAAAATAAAACATTACTTCATATTTTGATGGAAGTAATATAAAAGGTTTTTGCTGTGTGTGATATACTTAAGTGAATAATCTGACAGTAGAGTTTTTCATGTGAGAGAAGAATGTGAAATCTTGAGAGTGATAACTGAATCTAAATTTGCATTTATACTATGTTATGCAGCTTAAAACCCATGAAAACAAATAATTGATACTTATTTAATCTTATTTTTTTTCTTTTTTAGAAACCTTGGCAATGAAAGGACTAACATTGAACTGTCTAGGGAAGAAAGAGGAAGCTTATGAACTTGTGCGCAGAGGTCTAAGGAATGACTTGAAGAGTCATGTCTGTATCCTTTTTGAAATAGGGCTTTTACTGATGAATTGAAAAGATTGATTTCTGCAATTACTTGATTTATAGAGTAGCAATAAAAGCCAGTTTAAACTTCAAACTGAAAGTTCAGAATTTTCAATTTCCAATAAATATTTTGTCTAAGCTATCCAAAGGGCGGATGTTTTGCAGTCCTTGCAGTCACAGTTAGCTCACATATTATTCTGGCATGCATTGTGTATTTTTTAATCATTAATCTGCAACTATAAACTCATGGTGGGCATTTAAACGTGTGATTTGCTTTGGAAGCATGAGTAGTTGCCATTACATTGTTAAAGAATTGTTGTATACTCAGAATGCAGGAAGTATGAGCACTTCAGTTGTCTAAAATTGTTTTCAAGTAAGCCTAATAAGGTTTTCAGAGACCCTGTTACTTTATTTCCTCCCCCAGTATGTGAAAAGTAAAGTTTACAGCGCATTATATAGACTGTATACATATAACTGGCAAAGTTCTGACAAAAAGAATTGTAATGTTCCTGCCCATTTTAAAAACAGCTTGAGAGCTTGTTGCCAGCTATTCTGTCACTGCCATGTTGGAGCTCATTTGTCCCTACTCAGATTCAGTGGAAGCCTTAATAGAGTTTTCCAGGTTGGCATGTCTATGGCCTTCTTCAGAGGTCAGACAAGAAGTATGATGAAGCTATCAAATGCTATAGAAATGCACTGAAATGGGACAAAGACAATCTTCAAATCTTGAGAGACCTTTCTCTGCTACAGATTCAAATGAGGGATCTTGAAGGTTACAGGGTAAGGATGCATACTGCATTTAATCATCTTCTAGGGAACTGCAGCAAAGAGGGCAGATTGATTAATGACACTTTAAAAAAACCAGTTAGGTGCAGAGGGTTAAAACTATATGCTACTCAATACTTTATGAAGGTAAAAGCAGATGTGCTACTGAGCAATTTCTATAAAATACACAGATTTAATGTCAAATTTTCAGCTCAGTGCAGAATTGCTTGCCTTATTTTTTTTTTCTTGATGCTGTATAATCCAGCTGTAGACATTCTCCAGTCTTGTTCTTTTCTTGAAAAGATTCCTGTAGGTAAGAGGCAGTGTGTTCAGAACATGACTTTTGTTCAGGCAAAGGAGTTTGTATTTTTTAGTAGCTTTGCACTCTATATCCCTTCACCTTTACATCAGTGGCCTCCAGTTTTCTCTTGGCAGTGGGTAATAACAAGCAGTGTGCTGCATGAAACATCATATTTTGGTTCCTGGCCAACTTGGGCATTAGTGAGTGACAGCTCTGGTTTTTCTTTTTGGCAAGTTTTCATCTTTTTAGGTTTCCCATGCACCTCTAAAGTCATGTTGTTTAAAACACGTTAGTTGGTCTCTTCATGTATTATTTCCTTTTCAAATTAGAGTAACATTAGTATACCCAAGCGCAAGTTCTGTGTGCAAAGCTGTGTGGAACCATCAGCTAGCACAGGTCCTCAGAGAACTTATTCCTGAGTCAGGACAATTCTTGATCACTGATTTTTTCATATTAGTGATTTAGAAATTTGATTGCACTCTTGCCAAGACAAGGTAGCTGAAACTTAGTGTAGGTGCCAAAATGTGTTTGCAAACGTCTGTTCTCTTTGCCTCTGGATAAATGTGAATACAAATTTTGTAATCTCTACACATACAAGTAACACATGGTTACAGAATGCATTAAGGGTTAAATGTTACAATGCTTAGAAGTCAGTAATTCATGGCTAATCATATGCTGGCTTCTGAAGAATGTGAATTTACTCTCAAAACTGGGAATAAGTTTGTGTTTTGATTGGTTTTTTTTCATTGCTTTAAATTCTAGCCTCTCCTACTTCAAAATATTTTGAGTGCTCATCATTCTGTTAGAACAGCTGTAACTAGTTTTAGTTCTTTGTTAATCCCTACTTCTGACTGTTTAGGCTTTTTCAATAGGAAGTATCTTTTTTCCTTTGTTTTAAGTTACTTGAAAATGCCTTTCAGGAGTCTATAACAAAACAAGTAATAGCATTTTCCTCAGATTAAGACTGCATGATACCAAGCAAATCTGTTGCATTTTCCGGCTGTAATTATCCTCTTGCCAAAGAATAGGCATGTGTTTGCGCGACCTTTGTTGGCTAAGAACATTTCTAATGATTTAAATACATATGTACTTTCAAGGTTTATTTGAAAGACCAGTAAACGTTCCTGCAACTCAAACCAAGTATCCTTAATTGCATTCTGTTCATAAGTGGTAAGACAGGAAAAGCATGTGTGTCATACATTAACAAAACTAGTCTGACTCATCAGGATTTGGTTGGATGTGTTATTTTGTGGAGGCTTATTTTTTTATTCAGTGAACACCTTTATAGTTCAAAGTTTATTCTTTCTCTGGTTAATAAAATGCATATAGCAAACTATTTTGCAGTGACTTCCTTAAATAGTAGAATATTGATGACAGAATATTGCATAATGGATTCTACAGAGTATCAGAGTAAAGTCAGGAAAATTAGCAGCTACTTCTTTGCAGGAAACAAGGTACCAGTTGCTTCAGCTCCGACCTGCACAGCGAGCATCATGGATTGGTTATGCCATTGCTTACCATCTGCTGGAAGACTATGAAATGGCAGCAAAAATTTTAGAGGAATTTAGGAAGACGCAGCAGGTAAGAGGAGAACATGGAATTCCTATATGGAGTGTTGCTTAAGCCAAAAATAAAACACTCCTTTCATCATGAGAAAACTTTATGCAGTTTCTTTAGTCAAATGAATTTGTTCCCTTCTAATTTTAGAATTAGAAGGCTGAGCTATGTCCTGTGTTTGGCTTTCCTATGTAGACATCACCTGACAAGGTGGACTACGAGTACAGTGAACTGCTGCTCTATCAAAATCAAGTCCTCCGGGAAGCAGGGCTGTATAAAGAAGCCTTGGAGCATCTTTGTACCTATGAAAAGCAGATCTGTGATAAACTGGCTGTTGAAGAAATTAAAGGTAATCACTTTCTGAAGATACATTTAAACACATTGCATACAATGGGATGTCCATACTGTCAGCTTTTCCCATCTTTTGGAACTTTAATTTGTTTTTAGGTTGATTTATTTAATTTTGCTGTTATAAAGGACTGCTTGTCTTGCAACTTATTCGGTCTCTGCCATGTTCTTCTCCCAGATTGGTAAGACATCAGTGAAGTACAGACATGCTGTTCTGAAACTTTGAAGTTAACAGGCGTTTCAGCCAGGAGATCCTAAATTGATGTCCTGAAGTTCTGTCTGAGTAGTGTACTCAGACCCATGCTGTTACAGCTTCGATAGTGGCTCTGACAAGGATACCACGTGCTGAAAGGGAAGAATCATCTTTGGCACAGCAGAAGGCTTTTAAATCTACTCAGTCACCCTTGCAGTGTATAGAAATAGGCTCTTCAGTGAGGCAACCCAGTGTAGGCTTCTGTTGTATTATTATAAAAGTGGTGTATAATACTATAACAGATCAATACAATAGTGTAGCTTATATTCCATAGAGGGAATTGCAGAGTGATACAAGTTCATTCTCACAGCACTATTAACAGGTGCACTTTCTTAAAGCATGCTTTGTTCCTCTTCTGCTTGATGCTTTTACGGTCTTTGTGTGAAACTGCCAATCTATTGAAGGTACTGCTTGTTCTTGGCCCACACTGGAATCTATTTAAATGATTGCTTGAAGTAAAGAGAAGAAATCCTTTTACTCTAATTTATGCATGTAGATGTTGTAGCTAGTTCCCTATTTCTGCTAATAGTAATTTCACTGTCATGCAAAACAAACCTAGGAATTGAGTAGTGATAGTATTATGGGAGGTGTGGTGCTTCCTTCATATCAAGGAAAATGATTGCAGATGACTCTTCACGGTAGCTGAATATCTGACTTGGTTTGCATATAAAAGGTAATGGATATAGAGACTACGCTATCACAGATAATTTTTGAAACATAGTAGCCGGACTTTTTGGGGTGGGAGTGGGTTTTTTGTGACTTTATATTTTATCTGAAAGGTCTTTTGACATACTTTGTGTTTCATGTTGACGTACTGTGTGACATACTAAGTGTTTGAAGGTCCAAGGTTAGTAGTGAAATAGGTTTTTCAGATAGGACTTCATTAAAAATAAACCCCAGACCAAAACATAAAACCTCCTAGCAAGTTACGACACAAAAGGATGGAAATACTCTTTGCAGTCTGCATGCTTTCAGTGGGGTACAAGTGATTAATTTCTTTGGGCACAGCTCCCATTGTGTTGTTTGGTCTGGCTTTGCTGCTGTGTATTCTCCAGGAGAGCCTGCTAATAAATGAGTGTGTACGAATTTTAAGCACACATGCAAAAGCCACAGTGGATGAAGTACAACTGGCAAACACTGAAAATTGTATTGGCATTTGCTGCTGTTAGATAGAAAAAAGAAATTAACTTTCACCTCAGAGAAAGAATTAAGGTTTATTTTCCCAATTCTGTCATTCTCAGTGAGTGAACTGTTGATGTTTTCCTGGGCTTTAGATTCTGTGTGTAGTCCTCAAGTTATTCTAACTGTGGAAAGCAGCATCTGTTGACAAAATTGCATGTCAGTTGTGTGACATAGGGAAGAAGAAAGGTAAATTTGCAGTTTCCTCTTGAAACTGGATAAGAAAATCTTGCCTTAGTCTAGAGTGACACTGTTAACCTCTGGTGTGTAGTCTGTTCATGCCTAATATTTGTAAATAGCAAAGCTTTGTAAAATACAGTTTTCTATTGTGAAATGGGGAATTGACTCCTGTTGCAGTTCCAGCATTAGCAAAGATGTTTATACAATTGTTAGACCTAATCTTTACTTTATCAATGATAAAGTTTTAACTTGTATTGAAGTATCATTGAAAGGACGCTTGTTTGCAGAATCTTGAGAATTCATCGAATCAATGGCTTGAGTAAAAACACTCAAGTTAGTTTCATGAAATACCAGACTGAAGAACCATTCTCTTACTTGCAGTTCTGCAATTTCAGTTTGGTTTTCAAGATGCTATATGCATCAGCTACCATGTACTGCTTTTAATTGCCTTCTGCAGTAAAAACTGCACTTAAGGTAACCAGTCACTTCGGTAAGTGAGGAAAAAAAAACCATGTGCATTTTGCATTAAATTTTCAAGTAAGTTTCAGGAATTACGGGCTGAGTTGTAAAATCTTACTATAATTGCAGCTATTGTCAAAGTAAAACCACATCTGTCAACTAGTTTGTAATATTATTGTGCTCATTTTTTCTAAGAAATCAGAATCTGCATGGAATTAAGGATTATCCAGTCTTTTACTGTAGAGTGATAAATGTTACACTGCTTTGGTACCTTGTTACCTTAAATTAAAACTTCTTGTTTTTCACACAGGAGAGCTCCTGCTTCAGCTTGGCAGACTTGAAGAAGCAGTTGAAGTCTACAAAGGACTGCAAGAAAGGAATCCTGAAAACTGGGCTTATTACAAAGGCTTAGAAAAGGCACTTAAGCCAGGTAATGATTTGATATCTTGTAGTAAATAAGTTTTTCTGCATATAAAAGCATATAAAGCTTGTATTGCTTTAAATACTAAAACTATTATTTAAGAAGTCCCCATTTTAATATTTATTTTTAGTCATAGTGTGTACATACTGTCATAATGTTGGAGTTTCGTAAGAAAGACTGGAAATATTTCTTGCATTGTTGTTACCTTATCTTATCTAAAATCATGGAATAAAAAATGCAATAGTATTTGTGGGTGATTGAAAGAATAGAAGTATTTCTTAGACGACACTTTTAATTCTGAATTTTTCCTTTACTGTCTCTGTTATCTTAATCTTATGTTGTAGCTAATACAAGTGAATGGTCTTCTTTGAAGGTTTTAGACAGCAATAAGGCAGGAGCTCTTTTTAAGATGGGAGATAAGCAGTTAGTATACTACTGCTGGAAGAGTCATTAACAGGTACTGAGTATCTTGGAGTCATTCAATACATTAATTATTAATGTATTATGTATAATAATGTATTATTATGTATAATAATTAATGAGAGTAAGGAGGAAATTCTGTTCTTTAGGAAGGATATAGCCATTAGTTGCTATATATTCTGATTCTTTTTTTAGTCAGGTATAAATCAGTTTCCCAGCCCCTTTTTCCTTCTTGCCAGAAAGGAAGGGAAAAGTAAGAGAAAAGTAAACTGTGACATTCTCTTCCAGCTAATATGATGGAGAGACTAAAGATCTATGAAGAGGCCTGGACTAAATACCCAAGGGGACTAGTTCCAAGAAGATTACCATTAAACTTTTTGTCTGGTAAGTGCATTTTTGCTGAGCAGGTAGTGATCGACACTTGTGTTTCTTAGATTCTGATTTAACAGTATAAACAGTCTGCAATTGATGAGTAATGTCTGGTAAAACAAAATCAACAGGTCTTTTTCCTCTCAAGGTGAAAAATTTAAGGAATGTCTGGACAAGTTTTTACGGATGAATTTCAGCAAAGGTTGCCCGCCAGTCTTCAATACTTTGAGGTCATTATATAAAGACAAGGAGAAGGTAAGTGTTCTAACCAGTTTTTACATGTTCTGCCTCCTAACTGTGGTGTATTGAAGAGATGCGGGAAACCGTTTTCTTCAGTGTTGACCCCATCAGCACTGCTTTAGATGGCCTGATATAACAGGGAAAAGAATGAAGTACATATATTGGGCATACATGTGCCAAGTTGGTAAATGTAGAAAACTAATATTTAGTAATTCTAAGCTGTGTAAGTGTTCACCAAGGGAAGCCTGGTCTTAATTTGTTAAAAATAGAGTGAGATTGAGTACATTCTCGAATGTAATGTAATTCAGGATATTGCAGAATCTTCTTACCAAAATAACTAGTTTGGTTAACACTGAGTAGCTCAAGTTGAAATAAAATACTATCTGGCCCACAGATCATTTTTTCTATGTCTCGTCTTGCATGTATAGGTGGCAATCATAGAAGAGCTCGTGATAGGTTATGAAACCTCTCTAAGAAGCTGCAGGTTATTTAACCCAAATGGTGAGTGCTAAGTCTGTTGTGCTTCATGGAAGTAGTGCCTGGTTTAATCATCGTGTATCCATTCGGAGGTGGGGAAATAGGGAGTGAAGAAATAGAGGTGATGTGGGTTTTTTCTGGTTTTTCCCCTAACATAGAACTGTACCATAGCTGTCAAATGTAAAGTCTGTATTCAAAATGTAGTCACTTGTTCTAAATTCCTTTTCATGGATTCATTAACTTAGTCATCTCTTCGCAGTTTTGAGTTTAAGTATGCTCTTTTCAGGACTTGAGTTTATCACTGTTCAGGAAACTGAAGTTTGAAAGCTGTGTCAAATGTAACTTCAGAAATGTCAAACAGAAACCAATATATACTGATAGCACAGTCTTCACAGACAGGTGTAGTTTTGGAGCTTTTGGTGGGGACTAGGTTTTGTGTTCTTGGAGGTTTTGCATATCTGACTGCACTAAGCAAATACTTGGAACAAAGTGCAACTCGCTTTGACCCACCAACTCCCTTTCCCTTAAAACCACAGAAGGAGAAGGGAGCAGTATGTACTTAGGTCTTTGGATAGACGTAGAAGCTCATGTGTGTACCTGGAGACAGTTGTTTGGAAGCTCTCCTAGGTCTGACAGAGAGGCAGAATTAACTTCAGTGGCTGTATTTATTGCATTCTGCTTCTGGCACGTTGTTTTAGTTATAAACGGAACAGAAAACCACTCTCCATTTTACTCCTGCCAGATGATGGTAAAGAAGAACCTCCAACCACTTTACTCTGGGTCCAGTATTATTTGGCTCAACATTATGATAAAATTGGACTGCCATCCCTGGCTCTAGAATATATAAATGCTGCTATAGAAAGTACTCCCACTTTGATAGAGCTCTTCCTTGTGAAGGCAAAAATCTATAAGGTAAGTTTGGCTTTATTCTTAGTGACCAAAGGTTATTAGTTTGTTAGGAATTTTAGTGAGTTTCTAGATAAGGGTATTGTTTAGCTGCTTGAGGTGGGGTTTTCTGCTGCATATTAAAAAGCTGCTATGAAGGTTTTTAACTCAATAAAGGACAAATGTTCAGCTTAAAAATCACACTGATAAATTGGGTGGAGTCTTTCATCTGTTCTTACCCCCTGGTTTTTTAGCTGCCTAAAACCATTTCTCAAGTGCACTATGATACTGTATAAGAATGGGATTATCCAAAGTGGTTCTTTAAGCATTTTCAGGAAGAACATTCTGTACTAAAAGACCAGTTATTCCATAATGAGGAAAGGTATTTACTGCTTTTTTTCTTAAAGATCTGTTGCTTTTGAAGAAAGCTATTTATTTTTTAAAAAGTCTAAAAAAACATAATTATATCAAACAGTGAGTAGATAAAATGTGCATGTTTTATAATTATTGAATCTGACTTAAATTTCTATCTCTGTAGCATGCTGGAAATATTAAAGAAGCTGCAAGGTGGATGGATGAGGCTCAGGCTTTGGATACAGCAGACAGATTTATCAACTCCAAATGTGCAAAATATATGTTGAAAGCAAACGCCATTAAAGAAGCAGAAGAAATGTGTTCTAAGTTTACGCGGGTTTGTTGCACTTAACTAGAGGTCTTTGGAATAATGTGGGCCTAATCCCTTGTGGAATAACTCCTTGTTTTTTACTTTGCACTCACCTTTACTACCATATTTAAGTTCTGTTTCAGAGTAACAGTGGTTGCTTGCTTCAGTTATGGTAGTCCATAGCAGGGTTTGAATTAATCTTGGATAAGCATGATTCCATAGTAATAAGTTAAAAGTCTATAAAGCTTGGATTTGGTTATTTTTGCCAGGTAGGAAAAATATGGCATGCCTGTTTTAGAGAGAACTTCTGAGAAAATTTTTGCACAAAAATCTTTCAGTTTATTCTTGATTCTGTAGGATACTTGAAAGTTCTGGTAAAGTTGCCCATGTCTCTTTTTTCTAATGGTAGTAAGTTAGAGAATTTAGATGTCTCTTGGGACATAATTTTAGTGTGGCTAAGAGCCGAGAGGCTTTGTGAGATATCTTCCTTGTGTGAACCAACTTTCATCCCCAAGTTCTTGTTTATCAGTGATGAAGGAAAGCTGCATGCACCTTTTTTCTTTTATTTTTCCACGTACTTACATATGACCAGTTATCTGTAAGAAAAAGTTTGTGTTACGAAAATTGCATAATTTCGTGCATCACTTTTTGTCCCTGCACTAATCCCATTTTGATAGGTTTGATGGTCACACAGGTTAGTTACTTTTTTAAGTGTACTTCTTTGGTGTTATTCTTTCATAACTGAAAGTCAAAACAGCTCAGTGAAGTCTCTCCAGACTATTTGTCAAATGATAGTTTCAGAATACTGGCGTGTCATTTGTGTGTTGTCTATGGGAGACAGGCAACAGGCTGTTGGGATCTACCTGCAAAAGTAAAGCCTTTGCTGTTTGTTTGTCCCATTTTCTCCCCTCTTACAGAGCAGAAGAAACCTGAAGTGTAAAGTAGGTTGAACAGAGCGGAAGGGGAGCAGTGTTTATAAAGGAAACCTGAAGGGTCTTGTGAAATGAAGGCTATGTGCAGGCAGTCACGAGGGGAGGAGAAATTCTGGTTTTTTATATGCTCAGTAGCTTTATGTGGGGGTTTTGATGCAAACCCACTATGAATTTAGGTTAATTTGACCTCCCTCAATGCCTTAAGCAGCTCTAAGATGAAGCTAAAAAGGAAACATACCAGTTACCTAAAACTGAACTTGAAAAATATAATTTTATGATGTTGCTCTTTAGAATCTTACTTACCTCCATTTGATCTTATGTCTAGTGCTCAAATACAGGCTTCTTAATGAAAAAACAGTAATTAGAAGAGACCTAGATCAAGCGTAATGGAAATGACATTTCATTTTTAGTTGCCTAAATCAGGCTGTTTTGAATACTGGCTTTCGCTTTCATTGCTAAGTTCTATGGATCTGTGCAAGTATATATAAATACCAGATTTGAAAGACATCTGTAAGCCCCCTTTTTGAACCAGAAGGTGTCAAAGTTAACAGTATTCCTTTTGCCTTGCTACTCCTCTCTAGTACCAATTGTATTAGAAATAATCATCTACTGATACTACTACTGTGAGGATACTTACCTCAATCAGCAGTTCTCTGGAAGATACAGATAGCAGTTTTAGTTGAGAAAAAAAAAATCCTGCAGGATTTCTTGCAGGTGTCAGTGTCTTGCCACGGGCTAGAACTTTTCTGCCATTTTTTCCATGCTGCAACATGTTGTGTGCACACAATATTAAAAACACTGAATGAAGGTCTCTCCTAACCTAAAGATGAGGAACTGTCACAGTGAAATGGCCACTGCCTGGCTCTTCATTGTGTCTTTCTGACTCTTTCAATAGGTGTAATAAAGATTTTTATATTTGTTTTAATTAATGAACAAAGCAAGTTGATCTTAACTGTGGCATTTCCAGCTTTCAAGACTGCAGTTCTGAGATTTAGCATTCATTTGCTTTATTTGTGCTTTTAATTAGGCCAAGATAAAAGAAATAGCAGCTGACAAAAATCCAGTGAGATTTATTTTTTTGTATAATGCTGTTTTTGCTTTTAGGAAGGAACCTCGGCAGTAGAGAACCTGAATGAAATGCAGTGCATGTGGTTTCAGACAGAATGTGCTCAAGCCTACAAGGCAATGAACAAATTTGGAGAAGCACTTAAGAAATGCCATGAAATTGAGAGAGTACGTATTCAGCTCAACTGCTTGGGTTGGAAAACACTGGTTTAAGTTTACTGTGCTGGTATGTTACTTTTCTGAGCAGTAAGGTGCTTTTCATGTAGCTTCATGAGAGATTTCATTTCATGTTGGTTACTGGCAAGTTCATATAGTTATATTTCTTCCTTAAAATGCCACTGTAAACTGTGTATTATGAAGAGATTTTCTAGTTACTTGAAGATCCAGACGAGCAGAAAACTGTCAAAAATAATCTTAGTTTTGGCAGTGTACATAAGAAATGGATATTTATGTACAAACTAAGAGTATGTGTACTTTAAGTCCAAAAGTAAGTGGATGAGCTGACAAGTCCATCCTTAAAGTAAAGGACAGATGTCAGTTACTATTAAGGTGCTGTTTTAGAGGTAGACAATAAATGTTTAAAAAATTACCAAAAATATTAACTATCTTCTCCTTAAAAAAAAAGCCTACAGTTTAAAAGAAGCTATTGCAAAAATAAAGACTAAATAAAGACTTCTTAAAGTAGAAGTTTTATTTAAAAGGGGGAGTACTTGGACATTAAATGCAGATATCCATAGTGAGGTAAACACCAAAATTTAGATGCACAGCTTTAAAAAGAAGCACATATGGGTTAGGTTTTTTTTAAAGCACATTAAAGTCTAGAAAAAAAGACCAGACAGCTGAGGGTGTAAAAGAAGTCCTGAAAGAGCAGAACTTAGTAGGAAGCTGTGCCTCTTTGCAAATAGAGAGGCGTTAGGAGATTTCAGCACTGCTGCTCTTCTGCAGGGAGGACTCAGCTCTGGAATATTCTCTGATTAGAAAAAAGTGATAGAAAATTATCAAAGTAACCTGGTTTAGTGAAAAGTGTGCCTGCCTGTGGCAGAGGGTTGGAAATAGATGACCTTTAAGGTCTCTTTGAACCCAAATAATTTTGTGATTTGCCAGGACCATGTTTTGTTTGCACAAATCCTGTAAATAAATAGTGTAAGATTCTTTTGTGTAAGAAACTATTAGTCTTGTAAATTGTCTCGGGTACCAGAAGAGGTCAGCAAATGAAGTGATAACTTAGGCCAATAATATTTCTAAGGATTTAAGTCACTATGTTTAATTTATTTATTGGATTAATTGATTGAAGGCGTAGTAAAGTTTAAAAATAAATAAGCAAATATGTTGAATTCAAAAACCATCAACAAAGGTTTTGTAAGAAAAAGCAGTGCCTCTTAAATCTTTTAGAGGTGTCAGTTATGCCAAGGGAACAGTCTAGTTGATAAAATGTGTTCTGTTTTTCAGGAACACTTTTTATCTCGTACTTCACACCATAAAGGATCTAAACTGTCTCAGAAAAAGTAGAGAAGTTGATCTCATGAATTTAATAGGTGATTCATGGCTGGGAAAACAGAGTAGGAGCAAATAATCAACTTTTGTAAGAAAAGGAGTTTTATCATGGCAATTACTAAGGCATCTCTAGAATCTTCATTATTTCATCACAGAATGAAATTATCAGTAAATGATCACAGAAACAGACTGAATACTGCAAGGACAACACCTGCGCTGTCTCAGTACAAAATGATTAAGATGCCCATGAAACGTAATGTTCAACAGTGTAGTTAGTGACAAATTATCTGCCTATGCATAAGTAGCAAAAGGTCTGACAATAAATATTGCTCCTCAGGAATCCTGAAACCATTAATAGATAATGCTGCAAAAATTTCCATGCTGGTGTGGAGCAGCAGTCAAAAGGACATAGGAGGAATTAAAACTCGAGAAGTAGTACTTTTCTTCCATTATGTGAATCTGTCACACTGTCTACATCTGAGTGTCACACCTTCTTAAAAACGTGCTAGTAAAACAACTGCTGTGGGGTAACTTCCAAAGGAAGAGACTGCAATTAGCTTGTTGTGCTTACTCTTCTATCCTGAGCTTTGACAAACAAAGCTGAGTTTAGGATAAACTTATATGAGATCATAAGTACTTGGGGAAGTTCAAGAGGGGAATGATTTCTCACTGCTTCTCAAACAAAAACAAAGGTACATTCGATGGTGCAGAAAGCAGAGCTTGAACAAAAGAAAGTGCTTTCTCACATCATGTCTGATTTAAGTGTGGACTTCATTGCCATAGTATTTAGTGGAAGTTAAAATGACAGTTTTGAATGAGAAAAAGACCAGAGCTGTTCACAGAAGAAAAACTTCCCAAATGCTGTTTAAATACAATTAATATAAAACCTTTGTCTGCTAAACTGCAAATTCTCAGAGGTAGTTACTTGTAAGAGACTGTGAAATTGGTGTATTTTGGTTCTGGGCTAAGATGCCTTCTGTCCTTTTCACCATGACTTTATTTTTGGAGGGTTTTGTTAATGTTTGTTATAGGTAGGTTGTATTTGTCAAACAGGAGGCTTTTACTAAGTTATTATTTTGAAAGTCCAGGTCAGCATCTCATTGTTAAGACTTGCTAAATAATGTTATGTTACATTGTGTTAGCATTTTGTAGAAATCACAGATGACCAATTTGACTTCCACACTTACTGTATGAGGAAGATCACCCTTAGGTCTTACGTGGACTTGTTAAAACTAGAAGATGTGCTTCGACAACATCCCTTCTACTTCAAAGCAGCACGGATTGCCATAGAGATCTATTTGAAACTTCATGATAATCCCCTAACAGATGAAAATAAAGAACATGAGGCTGATACAGGTATTCAACCCTCAGGATTTATTAATCATGCAGTTTCACTTATTAGTGGATATTTTGGGAAGGTTTAGCATTCATTATCATTGTCAGCTGTGGTAGCCAAAACCAGAGTTCTACACAACTCAAAGTAGGCAAATTGCAGCTTGGACTGCATGGTAAAGTAGATGTTCTGCTGGAAGTTAAACTAACGTGTGGTTTTATTTTGGTTATTATAAAACAATGACAGGTTTGTAGTGAGAGTCGTAACTCTTAAGTACAAATTTTCATGTTACGGAATGGCTGCAAAAACATGAACTCTCATGGTGATTGGTCCATGGAATAGCAGATTGAAGCAGATGTGCTTGGTGGTAGTTCTTTCTAAGCTTTTTACCAGTGTGCAGAAATTTCACTAGGTTGCAACTTAAATTTTATCATCTCTTGCTTCTGATGTAAAAATAATGTTTAAATAATCTATTTATTTTTTCCCCTCATCTCTGATTTGAGAGCAGCTTAAGTGGTTATGACTTGGGGCACCTCAAATGTTACGAACAGAGGATCCTTCAAGAGGAATTTGTCAAGTTTTAGTATTTTTCATCTCATTATACTATTATTCTAATTCCTGTCCTCTGATTCCATTAAGGAATTTGTGAATTACGAAACGGCAGCATAGACTATAAAATAATCTATCCATAGCAAATAAGCTTTTACAAAGGTAATGACAGCATTTTTCATTAGTAGATATGGTTTTAAAAAGGTGATGTTGTCTGACAACTGCTTGATGCTGTTAATATTAGACATCAGTGTTGTGTGGTTTTGTCCTTTGTGTGTGTACAGCAAATATGTCTGACAAGGAACTAAAGAAGCTACGAAATAAGCAGAGAAGAGCCCAGAAGAAAGCACAACTGGAGGAGGAGAAGAAAAATGCTGAGAAGGAGAAGCAACAGAGGAATCAGAAAAAGAAGAAAGATGATGATGATGAAGAAATTGGAGGACCGAAAGAGGAACTTATCCCTGAGAAACTGGCAAAGGTGCTTACTCATGTAATAATAACGTCTTAGAAATTTCTAGAAAAGTTGTAGTGAGCACACTTAAAAGCCATTCAAATAACTTGTTGGGTTTTTTTGGTACGGTGTCTCTTCACAGGCAGCATTTTAAAAACAATTCCTTTCTAGGGCTAGTTTGTTAGATACAGTGTCAGTAGTGTGGAAATCACAGCTTTTGTGCCTAGTTCTCAAAGGCAGTAATTGAAGTCATAAACATTTGCTACAGGGGGAATTATATCCACGTGTCTGCTGCACTAACTTGTTGATTATACCGCATTTCTAGTTGGTTGTGTGGAAGTCTTTCTATCCTGTATGGAAGGTGATTATCATTCACTCTTAGGTCCCCTGATATTCTTTTGTTTGCATAGTCAGCCTGTGAAAGAGGAAACACTGAAGCACTGAATGCTTTAACAGGACTTGTTTGCATATGTTTTGAATGGGGGGAAAAAGGAATAAAGAAGCTGTGGTAGTAAATAGTAGACTAGACTGAGATGGATTTAGAGATCTGGATTAAGAACTATAGAAAGATATAAAAGGGTGCAGGTGACCCAGAAGACTTTTCTTTTAGCAGAAATTATGCCTGTAAGGAGCAGGAAGACAAAAAAAAGGGGAAGATAAGAAAATTATAGAGACTGGAAAAATTCATTTATAGCAATAGTAGTATAGATTGCAAGTCTTTATTGATTCAGTATTCTGGATCTATATTCGTACTATTTGTACTTTATTCATACTAAAATGAGTTCTTGAGGGGATATTCGAAAGTTGAGTCAGTGAACTTAATTCTGTAGCCAGGAAACAAGTGACTTAAACTTGACTAGTTATTAAGAATATTGTTGGTATTTCTGTTGTTAATTCACTGGTTGCAAGAAGCAGAACTTACTGCAGTGCCTAGCTAAGATTGAAATGCAACAGCATGTATTGAAATTGAGTTCTGTCGTAGAGGGATGTCATGGGATAGCCCGGAAAAATCTAGCCAGTTTCCATGATTATAAGGAATAGTTGCAGCTGTATAATGCATTCCTTTGGCAAATCTAGTTATATCTTTAATATATTGATGTCAGTATAATATAATTCCAAATTCAATATCACAATCATGATATAGACACTTCCAAATGCAGTTGGTGCCAATAGTTGGTCACTTGCAAATAGTTTTCCTGCAACAGCTGCCCCTGGATTTGTTTGGGTATGTAGCTTTGGCACTAAAGGCATACCTTTGGAATGGGGTTTTATAGGTTCCAAATAGTTGATGTGCACAGTGTATATGTAAAATCAGCAGCATACAGAAGTGATGCAAGTGTTTTTATGATAGGTGCTGTAGTTATGTTTAGCAGGAAGGTGTCCATTGCAATCCTCAACTCAAGTTTGCAATGCAGTGTATTACTTCACCATTGCTGAATTGTTATTGGCAAAAGCAAAATTTGTATTTGCTTCTTAGAGAGTAATTTCTGTTCATAAAAAAAGTATGAAGGACAACAGACAGTTCTTGTTTGAGTAGTCCCAAACCTCTATGTGCAAGATATCTGTCTGTAAAGAACCCTTGCACAGAATTAATTTGTATGAAAGCTGTCCATTTACTGGATTACACAAACTGAGATCAGGAGACCATTTTCAATATCTAATTACTTCCAGCTTGCTGTTGGTATTTTGGCTGGGACTGTCACCATGACCTGGCAGCTTTCAGGAACCTGTCTGAAGCTCATATGAGCAGAATGTCATGGGCTTTTATCAGTCATTTACCATCATATCAGGCCCACATGTGTAGGTTGGTGTGGACAGCCACACTGCCCTTTTCAGTGCAGGTTCAGGTCCAGTTGTGTTCACTACTGGTGTATGATAGAAGGAAAAGATTTGTGTCTCTACAGCAAAATGTGATTAGTAGCCATCAGAAAGCAAATATTTTGGACTTTTTAGTCTGTGTTTAGACATTGAGTGAAAGTTGGAAAATTTGTAACAGAAGAGTTTCTAAGCATCTTATGCACTGCCTTAGGAGAGTCTCTGATGTGACTCAGCAGTAGCTGATTTTTGTTGTTGTAGTGACTAGGTTTGAACTTTGACTTAGCTGTGTGTCACTTCCTTGAATCTGTAGGTTGAAGCACCTTTGGAAGAAGCCATTAAATTTTTAACACCCCTGAAGAATTTAGTGAAGAACAAAATAGAGACTCATCTTTTTGCCTTTGAGATTTATTTTCGAAAAGGTAGGTGAGAAGACTTAATGAAAGAAGAAATTTGTGAATCATAAAGGTGTTTAATGGAACTTAAGCAGCAATTATTGATGAGGTATAAGGAGCCCATCCCTGTCACAACACAACTTTTCACTGGACCAACACTCCAGGCATGAACAGTCTGTGAAAACCAAAGTTTGAACATTTGGTGATTATCCACTTAATTCACCGGTTAAATAGATGCATGTTATTAAAATAGTTTTTGCAGTACACTCAGCTGTAAATTCTTCTGATCATTCTAATTTCAAAAACTAAATACTCCTGTAACACAATGCAGTGAGTTCCTACCACAAGTTTTTGAACATTTGTCAACACTTTTTTTTTTTCCAGAGAAGTTCCTTCTGATGCTTCAGTCTGTGAAGAGAGCCTTTGCTATTGATTCTAGTCATCCTTGGCTTCATGAGTGTATGATTCATCTCTTCAGCAGTGGTATGTATCTGTTTGGTAGGACTTCATCTGTGCACACTGCCAGGTGATGCCAAACCTGCAGTCATTAATTCAAAATATTTAATGCATGTATTAGAAAGCTTTTTAACCAACTGATTCATGCTAAAATTTAAGTATGGTTATTATGACTGCTGCTGGATTTAGGAGTCATTCCAGTATTATAAGAATTTTTAAGACTGTGAGCAGTATGTGAAGAAAAGAAGGCAGTGAAGAAATGGAAACTGCAGAGTGACGAATGTGGCTTTTCTGCTGACAGCCTGTGTCAGCATGCAAGGAGAGGGCTTAGAATTCTGTCCTTATTGGTAAAAGTTGGAAGAATTCTCTCCCTTCCCCTGCCCCAAAGGTCACCCTCTCTGGTGGGGGCTGCAGACTAGACACATTTAAGAACAGACTTGTATGACATTAACCTTTTAGCCTAATAGGTTTTAATTAGTAAGGGGGAGAGTGTATTAATGTAAAAAAGCTTTGGCTTTTTCTAAGCATCAGAAAACTGCCGCAGTTAAGCTTCTTCTAACCACATCCAGTATTTACCTTTTCAAATTTCATGCATCTTCCTTTGAGATACTTTCCAATTATATTAATAATGTAAACATGAAAAATACTAAAATAATTACATAAAGCATATTTTATTGTGATTACGTGTGCTCACCTCAACGTCTTTTTTCCAACAGTATCTGAAAGTAAGGATCTGCCTGATGCTGTTAGAACAGTGTTAAACCAAGAAATGAATCGGCTTTTTGGAGCAACTAATCCAAAGAACTTCAATGAAGCTTTCCTTAAAAGGAACTATGACTCACTGCCACATAGGTTATCAGGTATTTTGCCTTTCTCCTTGTTCTGCCCTACTACTTCATTTTCTGTGTTTCTCTGGCCGTGGTATCTCAGTATCGGCCCCAGTGATGTAACAATCACTCCTTCACTCAGGAGTGCTTTTCTTCTCTATTTGTGTTTTTCTGACAGCATGATTGCCAGGTTGTCTGTGGTTTTCTTTGATTTTCTCTCTGTGCTGCTGAAATGCATATGTTGGCACCTCTCTGCCCTATTGTCTCTAATGTGGCTGAATGCTTATTTTAATTCTTTGTTTGGAACTTCCCTTCTACCTACTTAGGTGTCAAGCTTTATACTCCAAGTTGGTTCCATTTGGAACTACTGCTGGCGAGTTCAGTCCCCCTTCCTCCTCATATTATCTCTATTTTGTGTTTGTATATAAGATGGTTTTGGTCATCCACTGGGTGATGAGTCTTATTTTTCCTCCTGTAGCTGCCAAAATGATGTACTATTTAGATCCTTCCAGTCAGAAAAGGGCAGTGGAACTGGCAATGACCCTGGATGAATCCCTTATTAACAGAAATCTTCAGGTAACATATTTATTAATTGTAAACAACTTCTGTTGTATCTGTGGAAGCTTTAAGCAAAATTGGGAGGTAAGAGGAAGCTGCAATCCTTGCTGTGCCTTATGGTAAAGAGCTTGAGTTGTGAGAGAAAGAGGTTCATCTGAACTGAAATATTTAATATCCTTTTTACACATTTAAATTAATTTAGTTTTGTGATAATATGAAAACAGCAGCAGCAGAAACCCTATTATTGCCACAGGTAATGGAAAACTTACTAAATTTGAGAGAATTCACAAGGTGAAAGAAAAGGTGGTAGTTTGTGTGAGCTTTGGCTGCCACAAAGGCAACTCTTCACAAGAAAAGTAGTGGCCCAGACTCTGGGAAGGCTTTCCATAGTCAACCTTCTGCAAGCTGTGGGAGTTACTGTAGGTTTAATAAGAGCTGCATAAGCACAGTTTTGCCTTAGCATGTAGTTAAGTGAAAAGGTCACCAAATTTCAAGTCTTTGCTCCATTCTGGTGGTCATGGAATAATCTCCCTGTGACGCTGCCTCAGTGCCCCTTTCCCCACTCTCCCACCTTCATCTGGGAAGACTTGTCAGTTCTGACTTGCAATTTACAGTAGTCTGTGCGCTCAATTTTTTTAGATCTATTGCAAGTAAAATTGGTAAATGTTACTTAAAAATTACTCTTTTGTGGACAAAAATTGGAGTTTTCCAAAAAACATCTCTTACGAAACATAGTGGGTTCAATAGAACTTTAGTTGTGATGGATTCTAAGTTCACAGCAGAATTTTTGGGCCAGACAGCGGGGGGAAAAAAGAGACAATAAAGGACAATTTGCCTTGATTTATAGACTTGTTTAGGATGTTAAAGATTCAGATCCTTTCTCTATTCTAGCTGTTGTGTTATGGGATGCAAACTCATGTCTTTTATATTCTAAGTACGTATTTAGCATTTTTCATAAAGTTGTCTTGTTTAGGTGCTGGTTTTTGGGTTCAGGTTTTCCTACTGTTTGAGTGGTCTCAAAAAGCTTAATCTAGATTATCAATAGATTTAGAAAACAAAAATTAACTTGCCTTCTATTTGCTGGTTTTTGCCTGTGAGTGGGATTCTGGGAATTGGACTGGGGAAAGATTGTGTAACGAAAAAAGCTCGGTTGTTTTGGAGGTGCAAACTTGGTAAGACTAGAAGAAGCTTTTACCAAGTCAGCAGTGCATAAATGTCCTGTACACTGCATTGCGGTAAAACTGAAAAATGTTGAATTTAAGCATTTTTGGTGTCAACATAAGTAAGAGTTGGACTTCTACTGAACTTCTAGATGGGAAATTGAAAGTGCCCTAAAAATGGAGAATCTGAAGGAGTCTAGGTGTTTGTTGAAAGGCATTTTTGTGTGCAAAGAGAGATCAAATTTATTACATTTCATTGTAGTAAAGACCAGCTGTCTTGGAGCACGCTGCAGGCATAAAACCAGATATACTTGACCTTTTGTGGATGCCAGTGTTGCAAAGAGCAAATGTGAGGAAAAGGGATTGTTGAGAACTCCGTAACCCTACAGCAGGAAGACAGAGTAGTTAATCCCAGTACACAGAAGAAATAAAAACTGTACTAAATGTCAGAGGAGCAGGAAAAGACTGCCTTGCTATGCTAATGCCTGCACACAGCCACGGGTGGATGTTAAATGCTGCCAGGCTTTAGTGGAGCTCAGTAGGTTGGTTTCTCATGTTTGGAATGCAAGCTGAAAAAAATTCTGCAGGAAATCTCCTTTTCTTCTTCTAAATCATGAACAAAAATGGGCAGGAAACTGCATATATCTGAAAAATGTGGTAATATCAGAGTAATTTGATTTGATTGAAAGGTATGTTATGTATTGCTGAAATGGTCAGTGTGTCCCAAGAATGGTCGGGTTCTTGGTTGCCAACTAACAGGAATAACGTGGGGTTTTTTTTTTGTGTTTTTTTTTTTTTTTTACGAAAATAAGAAACAATTGACAAATTAGTATTTCATTTTACAGTTGAGATTTCTAACTGTGTTTTAGATCCCTTTTTAAACTGCATTATTTCAAATCGGACTACACTGGTCTTTCATGCTGTGTTTAGCTAAAATGTCATTTGATGTTGAAAGGAGGTGTGTGGCCCTTGGAGCAGATTTGTGGCAGAAATACTATTTTAAATTTGTCTTGTGAGATTATTCTCATCTCAGAAAGCAAAACTGCTGTTTGATACCTGTAAACAATAGAAGTTTTTCTTTGCAGCATTGGTTTGCAAGTGTTCAGCTGAGCATTTAAAAAACTGTAACACTTCTTTATTTTTCTCTTTAATTAGACTTGTATGGAGGTATTAGAAGCTTTATGTGACGGTAGCCTTGGAGACTGTAAAGAAGCATCTGAAACTTACAGAGCAAATTGTCATAAGCTTTTCCCTTATGCTTTGGCTTTCATGCCCCCTGGATATGAAGAGGATATGAAGATCACAGTTAATGGAGATAGTTCTGCAGAACCTGAAGAACTGGCCAATGAAATATGAACAAATTTATTGGAAAAAAATGACGTTGGACCATATCTGGTGTATAATATTTTTGTCACGCACCTGCTGAATTGTTCTAACTTACACAAAGAACAGAAGGAAAAAAACCCATTGCCTTCAAATAGTTCTACTTCTTTTTATCCTGCTGACAAAGTATATATATAAATATCTAACGTATTACTGGTTATAGGTTGTTTGGTTTCTTAAAAATTAAAAGCTGCTAAAATTGAAAAAAAGGAAAAAATAAACAACCCTTCTCCTTACCTACCCACCCATGTTTTTAAACTAATTTATATGAGACCTGGAGGTGTGTAGCCCTCAGAGCAGGTGTGTGGCAGAAATATTAACTTTAAATTTGTCTTGTGAGATTACTGTTATCTCAGACAGCAAAACTGCTGTTTTAGCACTGGATTCTTTCACTGAGCACAAAGAGTTGATGGGGCTTTAGCATCTGACTGATTTTGATATGGAGGATGATTGTGTCCATAGGAAGTATGCAATGTGAATCAGAATATACAGAGAAACCTGCAACATACATGTTATGTTGAGGATGCTTGGACATACGGATATCACCAGAATTAAGAAACATAGTGTGTTCAATAAGCTTGTTGTGTCTCTGAAATTCACTGTACACGATCAGTTTGGTGTTCTTGCACCACAGTTTTTACCTGAAGGAACCAGTTAGAAATGGTCTTTCTTGGAATTAAACTTGGGGTGGGGAAGGGAGAATCAACATTGCTGTTCTTGAGATGAACCTATCAGCATATGTTGGCCAAACTTTTTAAAACTGTAATGCAAGAACCAAATAAAATTATGCACTGTGATGTGGCACCAATTAGAAAGATCGCATGCATTTTTCACGTAGAGTGAAAACAAAATGAGAACATACCATGGCTTGAAGTTGCAAAGAGGAAAACTCCTGACTACCATTTTGACTGATCAAGAGACTAATAGATTAAAACCTCAGCAGGCCTTGTTCACGTTATGCAGAAAAAAAAAATAAAAAAGTGCTGCAGTTTAGATACCTCTGGAACTTTTCCACAGTGTCACAGGTTTGTAATACTTGAAGCCCTACCTTTCTAAGAATATATTTCTTGCTCAGTTGTTTCAGGCAAGCCCAAGACTTTGTAACTTTTAAGGGGCCCAAGATTTTTTTTCAATAACAGACCAGCTTCTTATTCCTGCAGTTACAGATGTAATTTCCTTTGTCAAACATAAGGTACCAAATATAATGCAATAAAATGTTTTGAAAAACAACTGTGTGAATATTTAAACCAATCTATGTTGTACTTTGACAGTGAATGGGTTTGCTGGAGTGCAGCTCAGGGTTGGCTTACTGTGCTGTCCAGTCATGCTAACAATGTCACTGCTGATGGGTGGTCATTAAGTACAAATGCATTATATGTATATACTGAATGTCTGGGAAGTCCTATAACACAATGCTTTGCTACTTGGCTTTTAAGTTCCACCAGTGTCAGGCTGAATATTGTTTTCCAAGTCAAGCTTCAGTCTACAAGTCTACTATGTTAATAATAGATAAGTGCTCAAATGTTTTCTTTTGTAGGATCATTATATAAAACAGAGCAGAAATAAACTACAGCTTACAAAGTGAGTGCCTTCTTTGCTGCAGGAGGTCAGTTACAGAGTTATCTGTTGTGTGGATACGCAGCCTTCCTCTTCCACATAATGGAATTCAGTGATTGACATGTACAGTTAAGAAATCCTGAAAGACTTATTGGGGTTTGTAGTTTTGTAACTGTCAGAACAACAGGCTTTTGTTTATTGTGTCTTCAGCTCCACTTTCCTTTCATGGTTAGCCTATCCTTGTGTACATTTGCAGTATAGTTCCTGTCGGAAGTGTGTGTTGCTGTATTTGTATATTTAACCTCCTGGACTTTTAGGGACTAGAATACCTACAGAGCCTTTAACTGACTCTGGTATTGATGTCTTGATCTCAGTTGTTTCTGCAGCCTGAGATACTTGGACTGCATGTCTTCTGCAACTCCTGGAGATGGTTCAGTCTTGCCTACACAAGCTGCGAGCTTTTGCCCTTGCCTCTTGAGTGTTGCTGCCCATTTCTTGGCTTCTAATGCTTAAGCTGGAGGCAGATGAGTACTCACTCATAACAGATTGTGAATTGCATCAAGTGAATTCTTTTTTTTTTTCCAAATACTGTTTTTTTGGGGTGCTGCCTATAAATGGGATTATTTCCTTTACGTTTTCACTGCCTGTTTTTGCATTGAAATGGACAAACTAAAAGTAGGAAGTTACTTGTTATCTTTCATTGTGTAGATGGGGAAAAGGGTGCTTCAGCGGGCCTTCCAGAAGTCTCCATCTACACATCTATTGTGATTTTCTTAAAGACACTTCATAACCTTGCTGAAAGGCATCCATACTGCTTCAGAGATGGTGCTTTTGGATTAAAGAGGTTACTCATCCCCTACCAGAAGACTGCATACCCAGGACAGGAAATTAAGTGAAGAGTTTGCCTGAAGTTGGAGGTTCTTTAATTGGCAAAGAAATTGTTATTCCTTCATCTCCCCTGTTAGATGCAAGGCTGACTTCTGAGGAAGAGCTTTTAAGAGCTGGAAATGAAGTTGAAATCCAGTGCAATGAGTCTCGTGAAGTGGTAGCACAGAGTGCTGTGCTGCAATGGAAGCGTTCCTTTGTGTGCTGAGATCCAAAATTATAATCACTGGTGCTTGGCTGCCAAAGCAGGTGAACAGGGATTGCAGTGGTGGTCAGAGTGACCTAGAGCATTGGCATGACACAATGTGGTTTGATTCTTCATGATTTTCATTAGAGAAGGAGGATTTCACCATCAGTGGATCCACTGGTTATGACACGTGCTATGGGTATCTTTCCTGGGGACAAAAAACTTGAGACAATAAATTTGCCTAGATAAGAGAAGATGGTGCAAATGCGCATTGCATGAAGCAATGCCAGAGTCAGATGTGGGCTTAAATTGTAGGGAACTGAAAGTTGTGGTTTTCTGTGTGATGGTGGGGGAGGTACTCGCTTTGTCCATGTGGAGACCAGAGCATGCAGGCACATATGTGAACAAGCAGGTAAAATAGCCTCAAACCTACCTATTCTTAACTAATTTCTTTGCATATTAAATGCCTTAAAAGCTTCTATATTCAATTTTTTTTTCAGTAGAGGTCTTAATATTTGCATGTTCATAGGGGGCAGGCTTGTCCTGATACATGCTATGTCACCCAGAACACAGGGAAGTTTGTCACCCAGGTTTTCCCCTAGCATGGGGAGCAAATTCCAAGTTTCCCAGAGAGCTCTCTAGGGCTAGATGAGGTGTTTATAATAAGCCCGTTAAATCTTCCTTTAGCATTTGGATTTGCCAGGTCTGGAGGTGCTGCAGCTATAACAGTAGACCCTGGAAGTTGGTGTAGCAACTCACAGATTGAATTGTTTTCCCTGAAAGAAAACACCCATGAGGGCAGGGTGAAATCAGGCCTCAGGAGCCAGAGGTGCAGATACAATTTCAGTATCACATGAGCAAGATAAATAAGAAAACTTAAGCTCTCTGTCTAATGTGATACCTTTGGGGGTTAGAGCAATGGTGCCATCATTCCTGCAACGCTCTCGTGCAGTTGCCACAGTTCTGCTTTGAACATGTGCTACTAATGCCAACAAGACCACTTGATACCATAATCCACCTCAATAGACCCAGATAAAATTTTTCTTTTTCCCTTTTTGTGATTGCTTTAACTGTTTTTCTAAGTGTTCTGTACAGAGTGCCTAGCTAGCTTTGAAATCTTTTCCCCTAAGGAATTTTGCTTTAAAAATGCCATTTGTACCTAAGTGTAATGTAAAAATAGCTTGAACTATGTGGAAGTCAGAGTTATGCTCATGTGATAACACAGTGCTTTGGGGTCCTGTGAAGGAAAACGGTGCAAATGTAGTGTAATTAGGCAGTTGTATCCGTAATTGATTTGAGCTGTCTATAAGCTCATTAATGAAATGTCAAGTTCCAGTTGGAGGGAAGTGGTTGCTGAGCTTGGGGAAAGGCTCTTGTTTCCAGGAGCCTTTCAGTTATCAACTGTTCTGGGATGAGGTGAGGAGCAAAGGGCGTATGTATGCTTTTACAAAACCTGTGGCTATGATGTTAAGATATTTCCTGGAAATTAAAGCTGCGGTCTACAAACACTAATTTTAATGGCTGTGTTGGGCAGAGACACTTTCCAGGAGCATGCAGCCAGCAGTGGGAATGGCAAGGAGCAACTGATTGAGCAGCTTGGCAAAAGGAGACTGAAGTGAGTTATAAGGAGGTGGCATAATAGAAATTCCATTTTAGATTAAATATAAAATAGCTTTTTTTATTACTAGAAAGATGACTGAAGCTGTAAATACTTATAAATGCAGTCTTCCCATGCCAAGGAAGCTGTAAATGTGTATTACTTCTCGAGTGGTACAAGCAAAACCAGTAGTATGTTCACAAAGATTCTAGCTTTGTATATTAGTCTTCATGTGAATCATGGCAGAAAACTGGGAGGACAGAAAGTGTCCACTTTATGAGAGATGATATCAAAGAGTTTGTAATATTGCAAGAGAAATATTGCTAAAAAATCCAAAGCATCTTAGAATAGCTTCCCTAAGATGTTTGTTTTAATTAAAAGTGTTAAACCTGCTAACTGTTCATAACAAAAGACAAAGAAGTACTTTCACAAAATATTTCTGCCTGGCACTGCCCATTCAATATCTACCTCTACTAGTCCTAGTCTAGTTTGGCTACTGCATAATTTTAGCCATTTAGCATAAAACATATGAAAAAGTGTCATTTACCTGGTCGGTGAATGTATGATGATGGATAACATTTAAACTGTAATGCAATAAACCACAAACTTAGTGATTAAATCCTGTTGTTGGTTCAGTGCAGCAGCATATTTATTGCTTCATTGCTGATCTGTTAAAAAAAAATCTTAATTATAAACTCCACCAAGTTACTTGCAATTGTACTGGGATTTGCTTTCCCTTCCAGCCTTCCTAACTGGTTAACAGTGTTGTACTGTGTTTTTATGCTCTTCTCTGGTGGTAGCAAATATGAAAACTAGCAGGAAGTCAATCAAAGAATAAAAATGCTGAGTTCTGTTTGTAAATGAGTACCAGTGTTTCCTTGTAGGGTTCAGCATCCTCCTTGGATGGCCCAACAGCTTTGTAATAAAGGATCCCTCGGCCAGTTCCCTTAATTCCCCTTGTCTTCTTCCAAGCTGATGAGCTGTTACTGGGGGGTGTGGGTCTCAAAAAAGAAAAAACAAGGTCAATAGGAAAAGGCTGTGACTCCCTTTGGAGTCAGGCTGGAAAAGAACCACCTTGGCAGGGAACTGTCTATCTTAGCCCAGAAACTAACTGTATGTACAACAAAAAAAAATCCTTTGCGCTTTTGGGCTACAAAGAGCCAATATGGGGATTTGGATAAATGGGTGTTCAGAGGCAAGCTGAATGAAATAAGCTTAAATAAAATAAGGCTTCTCTTCCCTGCCCATAAGCCCTCCTGCTCCCAAAGTCTTCCTGATCCAGTGTCCTAGAGTATCTTGCGATTTTAATCAATTAACATGGAAAATATGGTAATGTTGACAAATTGTCGCAAAAGTAGCCAAGCAGACTGCTGATACAGCAATATAGGAATCTATCACATGTTGTGTACCTGGCGTTTCAGATTACCTGGAAAAACATACTTGTTAACAACTGTGTGTAATGAACAACAGCTCTGATTAACACTGTCTGCAGGGAGCACCAGGGCTGCAGCACTTGCAGGGTCTGTGGTTGTGGATGCCTGCAGGGAAGGTGGTGGGTGTGATATACTGGCAGCAATATCCTCATACTCACCCATTTGGATCATAAAGGGGATCTTGTTTCAGGAAGGGCTTCTTTGCACAGATTGTGCCCTACTGAAAACCAGCACCCCTAAAAAACAGTATCCCTTCCTTATCCATGTCCTCATAACTTCATTGTTCTTCTGTGGGAGGGAAGGGACATTTGTGCTGGGAAACTGCCTGCCTTGAACTTTTCATCCTTTGAAACTGCCCCCTTCCATTTCTGGGAACAGTGCCTTGTGATTTGAAGCACAGAAGATTTATGAGGAGCCAAGGTAGCCTGGCAGCTTAGGCATTATTTTATCTGCATAAATCTCTCAGTTCTGGCTTTCCATCAGTACCCCTCCACTCCATCAGGTATAAAAGATCTTTCTACCTTGTCATTATGCTTCTGGAATCTGTTCTGAAGGCCCCATGTGCAGTAGCAGAAAGAACATCTCTCTGTGGTCCCTCTGTCCCTCAAAATGCTGGAGTGCATGCATAGTGCCCTTTATTCTCAATTTGCCTTCATGGAGTGAACCCAAGGGATGTGTAAATGCTCTTTACTTAGAGGAAAGTAAATGGGGAGCAATGATGTGGCTTGTTGAGTGGATTGTGCAGCAAGACTGGCATTTCCATGGTAAGTGCAAGTGGTGGGTTTGTCAGGGCTCTTTCAGTGTCTGGTATTTTCTCCTGAACTTCCCAAAACCAAGAGCCATGGCCCCATTCTTCTAAGAGGACCACAGAGATGTCCCTGAAAGGAGGAACAGTTCTGTTCCACTGCATGTTTTTTTGTATGATTTTATTGCAAAAATATGAAGCTTTAAACCAGACACTCCTTATAATCTATTAAGATGCTCTTATTATTTGCTATTTTTTCTTACAGTTGTCTTTATAATCTGCAAGAATTTTTATAACATTTTAGGAAAATGTTGGCTTCTGAGTGTTTACATCATGCATTTCAAGTATTTTCATCACTGGAAGCATCAAATGTTCACAACTCTGCATCTCACTTCACTTGCAGTATCAGCCAAATATCTTAGTGAAACATAACTGTTTGAGCTGGGAAAAAAACCCCAATCTTTACTTTATTGCAGAATGGACTTGTTTGTGCTTTTGAATTCTTGTTTTGTCCCCTGGTGAGCATCTTTTCACCATGTCCTTTATGTTCTGTTTAATATTGCAGGACCCTGATGGCATTGAAACCATCCTGCCTTTTCTAAATTGCAGGTACACAAATTGCATACAAGCTACATGAAAAGCTTATGGTGACCTAAATTTACCTAAATGGAGGAACAGCCTTGTGCTGCAGCTGGGCTGAAGCTGAGGACGCAAATTGAGCTCAGTGCCAGGCTGCAGGCACTGGCTGTTGCCAAGTGTTCAGAAGAGACAAAAGACTGAAGCCACTGGAATAAGTAATAAACAAGCAGTATTTATCCTTACTTATAAGGATTATACCCTAAATACAGTAAAAAAGTGTATAAATCTGATATCTGAAAGGACATCTTAGCAAATCACCAGGAAAACACAGCTTTTGTCTCATACCTACCTGTACTATCAGATGCATGGGCCCCATCTGTTTAGGGGTTGGTTTTTTTTCTTTTTCTACGTACATTATAAATCGTTCTTCCTGGTGAGATCATAGTATTGTCAATAGCACAAATACATCATACTATTTGCTTTTGAACATTCCCTCACCCGCGGCCCTCTCAAAAAGTAGGTATTTGTGACTGACACCTTGAAGACCGATGTTCTTTCAGAGAGGGTGCCCTGTGTGCAATACCAGTGGCTGCTATGGGGCTGTG